>JAOTRQ010064047.1:0-23622 GCA_028565875.1 Hoplisoma paleatum
TTAAAAACTTTTGTGCAAGTATGTTAGCACAGCTGAAAACAGTTTTGCTGATTAGAGAAGCTATAAAACTGAGCTTCATTTGAGCTAGTACAGAATCTGGAGCATTACATTTGTTGGTTTGACTAAACTTGCAAAATGGCCAGAAAAAGAGAACTTTCCTGTGAAACTTGACAATCTATTTTTGTTCTGAGAAATGAATGATATTCCATGCGAGAAATTGCCAAAAAATTGAAGATTTCCGACAATAGTGTATACTACTCCCTTCAGAGGAGAGCACAAACAGGCTCTAACCAAAGTAGAAAGAGAAGTGGAGAAGTTCAGTGGCACGACTGAGCAACAAGACAAGTACATTAGAGTCTCTAGTTTGAGAAATCGACGCTTCACAGGTCTTCAACTGGCAGCTTCATTAAATAGTACCCGTAAAACGCCAGTGTCAATATCTACAGTAAAGAGGCGACTCCGGGATGCTGGCCTTCAGGGCAGAGTGGCAAAGGAAAAGGCATATCTGAGACTGGCTAATAAAAAGAAAAGATTTATAAAGGCAAAAGAACACAGACATTTCATAGAGGAAGATTGGAAAAAAAGTGTTATGGACAGACGAATCAAAGTTTGAGGTGTTTGGATCACACATAAGAACATTTGTAAGACGCAGAACAACTGAAAAGATGCTGGAAGAATGTCTGATGCCATCTGTCAAGCATGGTGGAGGTAATGTGATGATCTGGGGTTGTTTTGGTGTTGATAATGTGGGGGATTTGTACAAGGTAGAAGGGATTTTGAATAAGGAAAACTATCACTCCATTTTATAATGCCATGCCATACCCTGTGGACAGCGCCTGATTGAAGCCAGTTTCATCCTGCAACAGGACAATGACCCAAAGCACACCTCCAAATTATGTAAGAACTATTTAAAGAAGAAGCAGGCAGCTGGTATTCTATCTGTAATGGAGTGGCCAGCGCAGTCACCAGATCTCAACCCTATTGAGCTGTTGTGGGAGCAGCTTGACCGTATGGTACGCAAAAAGTACCCATCAAGCCAAACTAACTTGTGGGAGGGGCTTCTGGAAGCATGGGGTAAAATTTCGCCAGATTACCTGAACAAATTAACAGCTAGAATGCCAAAAGCCTGCAATGCTGTAATTGCTGCAAAGGGAGCATTCTTTGATGAAAGCAAAGTTTGAAATAAAAAATATTTTTTTCAAATAAAAATCATTATTTCTAACCTTGTCAATGTCTGGACTATATTTATATTAATTTTGCAACTTATTTGATAAATAAAAGTATGAGTTTTTAGGGAAAACACAACAATTTCTGGGTGACCCCAAACTTTTGAACGGTAGTGTATATATATAGCATAAATATTGTATAGTATAAACCTAATTTGCTTATGTCAGGGCTTCCCAATTTTAGGTCCCTAATAAGAAAGAAAGGAAAAGTCTTGACTCTGGAGAGATTTGTGTAATTTGGAAATTACTTGAAGCTTCTGGCTTTATATTTTTGTGTGCAGTGTCAGACCCTTGACGAGGAAGAGGTGGAAATGGGCGAGGGCAGTACAGAGCAGGCTGACAACATCCAGCTACTGCATCGTCTCCTGGAGAGTAACCGGCAAACACTGGGCTCAATTCCAACCGCTCCCAGACCCGATGCAACTGTAAGTCCAAAAATCAGCTTTAAATAAGGGTTGTTGTTTTAAAGCCTTGCATCTTAAGGCTGATTTCTATTTCTGCGTCAAATCGATGATGTAACGAGGCAGAACCCCCTCCACAGAGACTCTGCGTCACCCGACGTGCACCTCCAAAGGACATCCCAGCCCTACCCTCCCTGAGTGCACTAATACAGAATAAATATTATAGTACAAGTAAAGCCTAAGTGTGTGTAGTGCTATGTGGAACAAAAAGATGTACAGAAACTAACCCTTGATATGAAAAATGAATTCTGCTCTATTAGGAGTTTAGTAAAGATTCTACTGATTGAAGTGTCTTGTTTGTGCTTCATATGTGCAACTGAAAGTTTGGAGGCAATAATTGTCCTGTGGGGAAAAATGCATTGAGCTATTGAGCATAAAACAGCAAGGTTTAGAAGCACTGAAAAGTGACTTGAAGATTCATATAAAATCTTTTTGGAGGTGTTAAATAAATAAATGAATAAATGTGTAAGAATTTCTGGTGTATGAACTGCTGGTTGGGGGTTTTGAGGATTTGTACATGCTGACATGTTCTTGGTCATCTATATGAATGTCTCTGAATCAGACTGAACTCAATCCTAGTGAAGTGTTTGAGGTTTTGAGAAATAATAAATATTAGAGGTTAAACCTTAAAATATAATGAAATCCTATTAAAGTTCACCAGTTCACCAGAATTTTTAGCTATTTAAAGAAAGATTCAGCTGAGAGAATAAAGTGGAGTTTGACACATGTGGACAGGACCACCTTGATCTCAGTCACTACCTCTCCTGCAATACGTTCCACTAACTTGTTCGAGTTGTGTGTTCTGGGTTTCCACGAAACACTTCAGAGTCTAAGAATACTTATGGGTTTGTTTCCTATGACAGGTTTAGAAAAGCATGAATTGTCATTTGCTAAAATTGGTGAAACAAAAATGTGTTTCTCTTTCTTTCAGGTTGAGGTTGAGCCTGATCTTCCCACTGATGTTCTCACCGAGTCCTTTGTTGTGCTTTGTAGAGAGATTTTTAAACCCACAAGTAGTAAGTGATATTTTATGTGTAATTGTTGCTCCTACATTGTGTGTTCTGTAGACTTTGTATTTTGGCCGTCTATGTAAAAGCACACAAGACAACTTTCTTGCACACTAAGCAACACTTGCATTGTTTTTTACACAAAGACACGCTGCTGTTTATCCATTTTCTCCACCAGGAGTGATCGAGCATTTAGGAATAGTTTATTTATGTTTTTGTATAAAAAAGAACAATGTTTATTTACTCATAATCGATATATGATCTAATCTCATATAGTGACATCCGAGATGAGACATGAGATCATTCAGTCACAACATTTAATGATTAAAACACTATTTTATTACAAGAACATCAAAGCTGCACTAATGATGCCATAGTATTAGTGGATGAACCCACATTAGCAGTGATGTGAATTTGCTCTTTTGACTTTTGTGATGTTGAGTTTAAGGTTTGAAATATCTCAACAAAGGCTGTTGACTTTAGTTTAGCAGATGTCGTGGTACAATCTATGAGTGTATCAGTTTATTTGACAGATTCTACATTTCACACACATTCACGTGCAGGATTTGAATTGTGGACAGTAAATATTTTTGTTGTTTTTCTTTGTCTTTGCAGATTGGAAATTTTTCTGGAAGACATCAATTGCATTTTTTTGTTTGGGTGAATGGAACATTAACAAGTAATTGCACTTGCCTGTCTTTTGTCTAGTATCTGGCAGCTCTTGTGTAGTTAAAGGTGTTTGAGGGTGTTGCAAAGAAACTGAAAAATTAAAAACAAATAATAAACGAGCCTTAGCAACCAGGGAAAGTAGTAAAAGAAATGATGTACATCACGTCCATCTAACGACTCTGTTAGTGATAACTAGCTTTTGAAAAATGGTGTCTTTAATAGCCGAGACTCTCTGCTGATTGGACGAGGGCGGGACACATTCAGCCTCATTTCTGTTAGTACGCCATTTAATCTGTAGATATAGATTTAATATATAATATATTTCTGTGTGACCACAGAATAGCTATGTAATCATTTGTGCTAGAAATGAACCAAAGCAAGTAGGTAATAGCTAGGAAGAGCAAAGCTCATTTTAATGATGGTTAAATGAGATCTGTTCATATATTTGGGGTGGATATGGTATGTTTATATTCTATATTTTAATTGTTATGGTAATGATAACAATGGCATCAGAAATGTGCAAAACTGGCTGTGACTTTCGATGGCTAGAGGACTAGAGGACTGATGAACATTTCTTCTGTATTGTCTCTCCCACAGGACGATCCACGAGGTCGTAAAGCAGAGCATCAGTGAACCGATGATGGTTCACTATGTACATCTATTCCGGGACATGTTCTGGCTTGATGGAAAGCCGATACCTCCAAAAACTGCCTGTTCAGACTCGGAGCGTCGTGAAGTTAAGGAGAGAGCTGAGCAGAAGTTATTTGAGAGCACTCGAGGTGAATTTATTTACCTTATGTTCTACATGTTCTAGCACCTTTCAAAAAAGTTCCAATTTTTCATTTCGATGCCGATCCATACGAATATATTTTCTGACTTGAAACATCAAATTAGAGAATAAATGTGCAGTTGCTGTGTGATATATCCCACCCAAAATCAGGTGCCATTATCATTATAGACCCAGATTTTTATGGAGGTGGATTCCCGAATATATATTCCGTCTGCTCGATCGGGCTTAACATTATGACCACTTACTATGAATATGTTCAATCAAGTGCTGGACCCTCTAGTGAACCAAACAACGTTTCAGTTTCTGCCACTGGAGTATTTCAGTTTAATGGATATTCCAGGTTTTGCAGGACAGACTCTAGAAATTGCTCTCAGCTTCACAGACTTAGATTTAAAAGTGCGGTTACATTATTATTCTGCCGCTGGTATTTTCAGAACATTGCTAATGGTGACCAGGAAATGTCAGTCTAGACCCTAATCATGGCTTAACAAAAGTGAGACATGCATCTAACACAGAGTCTGTTTTCTGTCTATCAGTTATACTAAAGGTTATATTGGGCCGGAAGAACACCCGAAATAGAATAATGGAGCTCATCACTGCTTTCCAGTATGCCAGCGTGAACAAGCACCTTATGTGTGTGTGTGTGTGTGTGTGTGTGTGTGTATAAACATTCTGCTCATTTTCTTTCTCAGATGCTTCTTGAGCAGCTTCTGAATGAACTTTGTCCTGATCAGAGTGTTGTGCCGGAACAGGGCTGATCCACGGGAGAGTTTGTGGGCTTCTTTCTTTCATTTCATTGACTTTTGTTTCTTTGTGGGATGCTTTCGAACCTGATATGGTCTGAATAATTGTGGACTTGGTGTTAATTATAAAAATGATAAGTTATGATAATTAGTTATGTGAATTAATACTACATAAAGAAATGCTTTCAAAAATGTCCTCATTTCAAAAGGATTTATTAACTTATATAAACGGCTGTTGACCCAAATGAGAGTGAAATCTTTTATTTGTAACACTGACACTTTTTCCTTTATGTAAAATAGATAAAAGTCATAACATGTAATCTTTTCTTTTTGCCTCAGCTGTTCCTATAGCAAGTCTTAGTGAATAATCTCACCATTGCTGGTTATTAGGACTGGTTAGTTGGCCCACACAGTATTCATGGACTGCACACTAAAGTTTTACAGACAGAATTGAGATTTTGTTGCTCTTTTAAAGAGTACCTACTGTACCTACAGTAGTGTAATAACATGAATTGAAATGATAGAGATCGCCTAGTCACTTGGCCTATTCAAACAAAACAAGAAATGTTTATTTTTTGAATTTGTTTTTCTTCCTTAATATACATTTCATAGAGTTTATCATAGCAGCCGCCAATTAAAGGGGTGACTGGCCCGAGTCAATAGTTATGGTTTTTCTAGCAGCTATACTCCGAATATTCCACAATAAGCTCTTTGGTGAGTCCATAAGATGATGGCATGTTGTGGCGGATATCTGAGCTCGAGTGCCACCTAGAGGACAAGTAGCCGATAACGTGGCCGATGACTGTTGCTTGTCGCGGAATCGAACCCCGGTCCGTAGAGCGGCAGCTCGCCGCTTATGTAGCGCGCCACCCGTTCCGCGGTCTGAGCTGGGGAGAAAGCGCAATAAGAACCGGCATGCACTAAGCAGTGAACAAAAACGAATGACACACCCGCTCGACTCCACCCCCTCGGGCGGACGCTGAAGCGGAAGAAACCAATCACACCGAGGTCCCGTACGCACGGGGCGGATCAAACCAAATACCCGGAACGAAAAACGCCGATGCGGGCTGACTAACAAACCCAAAACAAAAACAGCGCGAGGGCTGGAGACCACACTAACTCGCGCTCTGTCCCTAATAACAAAAAACACCTAATACCCCCTACCTTTCGATAGGTGTTCTCCCTCGACTTTTCTGAACAGTCCCAGGAGTACCTGTGTCCGCTGCCTCGCTCGCGAACAGGATTAAACGTGCAGGAATGGTAGGCGGTGAGAAGGAGCGATGATCGGAATGGATCGTGATAACGCACACACGCTTAGATCGCGTTACCAGAGAGAACGCTGCCGTGGGGCGCGCCACCGAACGAACGCCTTAAATTCCGTCAGACAGCTGCTGCCAATCACAGGCTAGACGCGTGACTTAACGCGACCAGACCCCCTGCGGCCACTCCCAAAAGGCCCGGAATCGACCGCGTCACGCCGGGGCGACTGCCTAACAAAAAAGCATACTTATAGTGCAGAGACGGCTGACTGATGGTCCAAAAGCTTTGGGGGAAATATGAATTGGGGATATTTGGAACTGGACTAAACCTATTCAAAGTTTGTCTCAACAGGCAAAGTGGTTTCTGCTATACGACGTCCATTCATCTGACCTACAGCATGAATGTAAGATAGCAACTGGGGCTCAGATGGGTAAGAAGGTTCACGAAAGAAAGGGGCTGATGGGAGGCGATTGCAGTCAGGGTTACAAATCTTGGTAATATTGATAAAAAAGGTATCACCTGACACACTCTATACCCGGTGATTCTCGCTCGTTACAAGAAATTAGAACGATTTTGGCACAGATGGGATCAAAAAGAATTGTTCATTTGTATTTCTAACTAGTACTGTACATGATGAACTACATTCTCTATTGTTCTACCCCAAGGACATTCTGACCGAAACCCGGTTACACACCGAGGCAGTCGAGCCTGCAGTTCCAATATTGCTGCTCATGCCTAGTTTCTCCCAGGACCACCCAAGAAGGATGGGGCCCTGTTGAGTCTGGTTCCTCTCAAGGTTTCTTCCTGTAATTTTCAGGGAGTTTTTCCTTGCCACAGTCGCCCTAGGATTGCTCAACAGGGGTTTTTGTATCTGTTGGTCCTGGACTTCTGTGGAACACCACACTTTACTTTTGTTGTTTCCGAGCATTTATTATTTACGTACACAAATTGAGAGCGGTCAGTCAAATATGACTTGGGTGTGCGTACTGTGTTTTCAAGCCTCTTGAAAGGCTTCAAATATTATGATCAACCGTATCAAACGCTGCACTAAGATCTAATAAAACAAGAAAAGAGACACATCCATGATCAGAAGACATTAACAACTCATTAACTACTATTTTAGCTGTTTTATATTTTAGCTCTCTTGATCTTAATAGCTGTTCCTACAGCTTAGCAGAGATACACTTGAATACAAACATGCAAACACTCAGTAACTGAACATGATGATGTAAGTTGACATTAGTCTCTATTTGTGTCATAACCATTTTTATGACTTCAAAAAGTCTTTCTCAAACCTCATTGTTGTAATGTGGCACGGATCTAAAAAAGTTTTTATTATGCTATGCATTTTAGACCTTTGACTTGTGTAATGCTGCTTTCTCCTAAATATCCATATTAGTTTTACGCAACATATGACATGCTTTAAGGAAAGATTTGCATATGCAAATACAATCAAATCCCTTCAAAACACAGGCTTGCCATATATTACCGGACAACAACATCTTTAAAAACTGGCACATAAAAAACACCTGATATGTTTGTTGATTACAGAGACAAAAAATACTTACAAAAACAATAGGGAGCTTTGAAAATGTACTGCTCTGTGTTTTTAAGTGGAATGGTGAGACTTGGAAGAGTAGTAACTGGTTGTGTTTGAGAGATAATCTGATTTCAACCCTTTTGGACACTTAAATAAGCTAAAATGGGAAACTTTTAATGGGATAATAATGTGAAAGCAATGGTAAATCAGTGGCTATGCGCTCAACCCCCAACTTTTTTTAATGGACTGCATCCAAAGTGATTATTTATAAAAGTTATTTAACACGGTATTCATTGTTTAACATTCTTTAGAAATAATTAAGATTGTGAAAACATTACAAATGTCAGTAATCTTGCTTGTCTTCATTATGTTCTTGTCCTTTCATGCATCATTTATTTCCCCCGCACACTTTAACTTTTTTTGTTTTATCTGAAAAAGGATTATTTTCATTTCATAGACCTGAATCATCCAGATCTTCATTTTTACAGACTGCCAGATTTTTCAAAGGCTGAATGTGTGTTTTTGTGTAGTTTCTGTGGAGAACATTCCACAAAGTGTTTGGAACTGACAGTTGAATGTGTGCTGCAGGTACATCCAGATGTTTGGCACGCTCTTAAGCCGTCAGTTGAAGATAAACTCCTCACCTCTTCTTTTTCACTGTGTTTATTTGAGCCACATCCCAAACCTTCACCCCACAGGCAAGAGACTTAAAATATAAACATCTCATTTTTAGTCAAGGTCATATTAAAGTGGGTACTCTCATCCACACAGAGGTAGTGACCTCATGTTAGACGTTTTCATACAGTTTTTTTTTTAAATAAAAACACAGAAGTTGTAGGCAGAACTTTTGTAGGCTTTCAGTGAGATTCACTGATATAAAATTTAATGTTTGAAAATTATCACGTTATACATTTAAATTTGTTTGTACAGTAAATGTACTTTGGCAACTGGCAATTTTTTTAATACATAAATTCAGAGTATTTAAAAAGTATCAAAAATGCTTAAATAAAGATGCCGTGTTCTTTTTGAATCTCAAAATATCCATTACTGATGTAATACTGATGTATTTCATTACAAATGTGTCCTTGAATCAATAAATGATTTTATACACTGTAGAGGGAGCAATATGCCAACCTTTTTTGAGAGACATTACCAGTCAAATATTGGTCATACTTTTTCTTTCAGTGGTTTTTCTAGATCTTTATTATGCTTAACATTGTAGATCAATACTGAAGACATAATAACATAATGAATATATTTATTAACATAAATACAACTAGGTAGTAAGCAAAAAGTGATAAATAAACCAGAATATGTTTAACACTATTGATTATGATATATTGTCCTTTGTAGTGTATTCAATTAAATTTAAATTGAGAAAAATCATCATCACATTATTATTATTAATAATTATTAATTATTATTATATTCTGTTTTTATAAATCTTTTTCACAACATTTCAACTTAATTGGAATAGGGGTTGTAATTTATTACAACTGAAGTAGTGCAGAAAATCACTGGATATTTTGAGATTCAAAAAGAACACGGCATCTTTATTTAAGCATTTTTTATACTTTTAAAATACTTTTTCTGAATTTAAGTTGAAAACATTTACTTTCCAAACAGAGATTGAAGGCAATTATAAATATATTATTCCTGCTTTTTGCACCATTTTTTGTGAAGTGTAGAGAACGGTAGGAGGTTTTTCAAAGAGTATGTTTGCACTTCTTTTGATTATTGATTTTATGTGTTTCATCCACACCCACTGCTAACCGTTGTATAAAGGCAGTTCTATAAAATAAATAATATGCTTCCACTTTTGTGATAACTGTTTGTAAAAGGCTCTTATCTGTTAAGTCCTAGCTGTTTCCTTATGCACAAAGCGGCATCTATAAAGACTATTAAAGTTTGAACTTTTGTAACAGAGTCTTGACTTGACTGTAATGTACATTTTGGGATTACTTGATAACACTGTTTCTCTTTTAATGAAATGTGTGCAAATTCCGATTGATATAATTTTGAAGAAAGTTTTCATTAAATGGGACAAGTGTATGTTAATGCAAATACATTTTTGGTCATGAAATGCTTTTATTTAGAATTTTTCACTACTGTGCTTCTACATACTTAGGACTGATTCCTCCGCATTTAACCCAATCCATGCAGTGAAACATACATTTACACACACTAGTAAACACACATTGGAGGCCGCAGCGAGCACATGTGCATGACACCTGGGCGACCTTAATCATGGCACCCGGGGAGCAGTTTGAGATTTGTTGTCTTGACACATTGACACTGGGAATCACACCGTCAACCTTCCAATCATGAGCCCAGTTCTCTAAGCACCAGACGATGGCTGTCCATTTTATAACGTGTGTTTACATAATTACTGTAGAATTTAACATTTTGTGTATACCAGAAATACCCTTAAAATCATGGATAATGTAAATCAAAAAGTGTAACTGTTGCTCCTTTGCAGTGTGTGGACTGTTTGTGCGGATATACCAAGACATGCAGGCAGTGTGCACGACAGGAATACAGTAAGATATATAATAAATGTGTCTCTCAGCACAGAGTGATAATATGCAGTGACATGGCACTGTCATTAACCGTGTTACTCTCAGTCAGGTCACTATGGGGCAGACAGACAGAGTTTTATTTGCACTGGAACCACCACAGCTTCTTAAAGGTGATATTATGGTGAGAGAATGACATGTTTAACCAATTACATGTCTTATATTACACTTACAAATCATAGCTTTAATCTTTCTTGCATTCGCATTTTGTGTTGCATTCATTTTTTTTTAGTAATTGTACCTCTTCTACCAGTACTGGTATATTGAATACCAGCAATTGTAAAGTATTTTATAAGATAGTTTATTTTAGTTGTATATTAAAGTTTCTTGTAATGTAATATAGTATAACATAATAGTATAGTATAATTGGATAACGTATTATAGATATATTATAGTGTAGTGTATTATAGTAAAAGTAACAAGTAAAATATAACAGTGGCCTATTATATAAGTGTTTAAATGTTTTATTTTGTTGGTTATGAATAATGGCAACAGTTTGGATTATATGCATAGATTTAATGTGGTGTTACTTTTATCTCTTTTTAGATTGTATGTTATTATATGAATATTGCTGAGGGGATCAGGGAGGCGATGTTTCGGATTCAGTTTCACACAGGAACTCTATATGGACACACTTTAGCCTTCCCTAAAAAAGACCTTGATCTTGCAAACAAAGGTACACATTCAGAATAGTGGAACTAGTTTAAAATGTTTTTGAACTAACAATATTAAGATTGGGTTTAAATTTAAACGTACTACATTTTACTTATGCTTTCCCTTCCACACAGAACACTCAAAGGCAGTTCATCAATATTAATAATAAATAATTAAAAATATTTTTTTTATTTTTATGTTATTCAGACCCAAAGTTTCCAGAAGAAGGAGTGGTTGAAGTTGTGTTCTCAGATAGCATAACAAATATTCCAGGCTTTCCTCAAGGTATCTCTCTCTCTCTGTGTGTCTGTGTCTGTCTACACATATCTATTGATCAGTTAATCTGTCTGTCTTTAGTTTAGAGTTTATTAAAATAATATTAAGAATATGATTTAAAAACTTAATGACTGTCAGAACCGCATCTATCCCTTTTTACATTAACGACTAGAGTTTTAACTTGAGTTAACTAAACTTAAGTTACTTGAGTTAACTTATTTTAACTAAATATGGCCGGTTCTTTACAACCATCTTGTAATCTGTTAGTGAACAAAACTAATATGCATAACCTATGACTTGCAAATATTTACAGATTATAGTTTAAACTGTGATGGGATCGAGTAATATACAGCTGCACCAGCCAAATACTTGCAGTAAACATTAAAGAGTTACTAGAATGATTTAGCTAATATTAGAATGATTAGACTGATCTTTAAAGAACACACTGGTATTGTTGTTGTCTCTGTATAAAGGATGTATGAGATGGAAGAACAGCCCTGCAGTCAGTATTGATTATAACACTCTGGATCCTCTAGTTCGATGCGACTCTTATGAGAACATCACAGCAGAAGGTGGGTTCAAAACAAATCTCATTTATTTTAAGCAGTTTGCACCCATTGCTGGTTCCTCTCACAAATATAAAATGCTGAAATTTGATTATCTACCTAAATGATTATTCTCCTAAAGTCCGAAGACATGCTGTGGGGTTAATTGGAGAATCTGAAATTGTCATGTGTGTGTTTGTCTTTGTACCCTGCAACAGACAGGTGACCTGTTTAGGTGCTTAGTGTATTAACCCAGTGTGTGTCCCATGTGAATGGATAAAGTAGTGCTATAACTAGATAATGGATGTTTCAATATATTGCTTATATTGCTAATAATTAAAAATTCAGCTGTAAATATTTTGTGTGACAATAGTAATGTTGTCCCATCTGTACATCACTACTTACCATATGAACTGTTTCTGCCATATCTTAAGAAGATGTTTTTTCTATTTCTTTGAATTTTGTGCAATATGAAAGTGTTTTTGGTTCCATCCTTTGGTTATTTATTTGTGCTCAGTGGTATCAAACAGACTGTGCAAGCATCCCAGTCTCTTGTCATCCCTACAGCTGACTCAACATTCACTCAGCATGAGCGGTGTTGTGGAAACTTCAAGCTACAAATGCAACCCACAGTTTCTGTTCTTTATGGGTGGGTTGTGATTGCTCCTCTTTGATCTTACTGTCAGGGGTGATGCTACCAGGAGGGGCTATGAACTCCAGATGGTATTGTTCTGGAGTTCATAGGTAAGGCCAACCATCTGCACATGAGTAAGTGATCAGTTCAAGCAGCCATACGGAAGACGCTGCCAACAGATCTGAAGAGCTAGAGAGACCCTCTATGGGGGAACCATGGACAATAGATAGGGTGTGGTCAGAGCTAGATCATGCACTAAAGATATAAAATGTTGATAAAGAAAAGGAAGAGACACAAGGGATGTAAAAATTCACAAATAACCATTAAAAACGATTCACTTATATTGGTGACTCATTTGTGATGGATGGATAAGGCAGCATCCACAGGCCCATTGCACTGGTCTCATATTCTAGCAAACAATGCTAAAACCAACCTTGAAAATGAGATTACACAAGAACAAGCTGGATTTCAGCCAACGAAGCGCACAAGCTCAGACCATAAACCTATGGATCATTATTAAAAAGGAATTTGACATGATATGTTTGGGATGGATTTCCCCTCACACCTGGTCCTGCTACTGTGGAATCTGTTTAGCCAACAACATGCTACTGTCAGGAAACTGAATCCTAAATTTTTAACTGCTTTAAGGTTCACTTCTTTTATATTTTCGGTAAACGATTACCGAATTGCCATTGTATCAGATTGTTATTGTAAATTAACTAGTAAGTATAAGGCTCATGGATGCAATAAATACAAACCTTAAAGATTAAATATAATTGCAAAGTGCAAATCAAATAGTAAATGGCTCATTTTACAGTTCTTGATGTCATTTTGTCATGTCACAGCCATGGATTAGGTATGGTCACTAAATCTAAACTAAACCTTTTCCTTTTTAAATATATAAAAATGTTAAGTATATAATGATTGGTTTACAAGGAGGTCTACAAAACCTATTGGGATTTTGCATTGCAGTTGGAAACTTTTTTTCAGTTATGTCATTGGAATGTTAAAATGTGCGGCTTTAAGGAGCTTGAGAATACAAAACAGCTGTAAGACAGATAAAGAAATGAACAGACTGTCTTTTGTTCTCAATGGCTGTAAACAATAATTAAATAAAAAAGAGAATTTATGGTTGTAAATAGGAATTAGCGCTCTCAAACTTCTCATTAGTAGTTGTTTTAAACTGTGACTGAAAAAGAGTAGTTTTAAACAAAGCTGATTAACCATTACACACTTCACTATTATACAATCACTTATTATTGGCGTTTCACCTGAGATTCAGAGAAATAATGGCAAACGGCAAAATTTATTTTGTGCAGGTTGCCAGATAAAAGCTGCATTATTTCAGCCAATGCGCCAATGCAACCCATAGACACTGAATTGCTTTGTATAGTCGCTGAATGTGTTTGTGCAGTTTGTATGTGTATCTTCACTGTAATAGACTGGCCCCCTAGCTAAGGTGTTTCTGTGTGCCTTGCACTCATTGAATGAGTTTTGATTAGAGATTAGACTGGCTCCAGCACCACAGGATTCTGAGAGGTTAAGCTTTTAAGAAAGTGGGTGAAAGTGAATTCCCTTAAGCTAATGTTACTCTGAAAACAAAGGTCAGAAAGGTCCCCTTTCAAAGTTCTAGAAAAGCTTAGGAGCATTACGGACCATTTGAGTGTTAAGTGGCACTAGAACATTGTGCCTCTACAGAGCCTTCTTTCTGGCTTCTTCCTGTTTGTGATTTCTTTTTTCTATGACTGAACAAGTGTTTGGGAGGGAAACCTTTCTTTTAGAGGTTTTCTGGACTCCAGACAGAGGAAATGCCAGGCCGGATATTTAAAGCCTGCATATTTTTCTCTGCCACTCTTTGGAAAACAAACCCAAACATCAGTATGTGTTTGTCAGAGGACAGAGTCCATGCACATCTGGTCATGTAAGTCAGGTTTAAATGGGCGTGTAATTACAGAGGTCTGATTGTGAGACCATGTGAATGCTTTGATTTCTAAAGAGGCACATTTATAGCAAGCAGAAATATAAAGTCTGTGCAATATTTTCCTGCTGTATGAGTCATTTATTTGTACCATCGTATTTTACAACCCCAAATTAGAAAAAGGTGAAAAATACAAATGACAAAAACAGACTTTATTACATTTACTTTGTTTATATGTATATATTTGTTATTTTTATTAATGCTAATACTCAGTAAAGATTTACTGCTCTCTTATACTTCACCCTGCCTTTTAGATGTGTGCTAAAAAAGCTAAAAGCTAACATAGTAGAAGCAAGGAAAGAGGTGAACGATGTGCCTCTCACATTGCAGTAGGCCAATGTACCTGTTAGGTAACGAGGAAGTAAATTAGTGAAGGCTAATTAGTTAGTTCGTTTGACAAGTCGTTTTTGTGTTTAATTTCTTTTTTATGTTTCAGCCGCCACCAGGTGATCGCGCTGACACGCTGGCTTTTTTCCATCCCCAAGGTTTTACAGGTTTCTTATGGCAGAGTGGTGCGGCTGGACTGCTCCCGGCCCGGCGATCTAAAGTCCTGGGTACGAGGTTGTGCTCCAGTATTGCGCCAAGGTTTTGCCAGGTTTTTTGAGTTCCTGTTAATTAAAAATAAACACTTTCATTTTTTCACTTCGCATTCTTGCGTCCTTTATTCATTCTGTTTGTTTCGCTTTTAGACAGACACACATCGTAACACAAACAGTAGGAATTTGAGTTATTTTAAATTTTGTGCGGTCAGTTTAATTCAATTTATTTATAAACATGCACTCCTGCATTTTAGATTCGCAGAAGGCTTTTTGTCTGACCCAACCAGCCTCCTATGTGTGCAGTCCACCCAACCCTTCTAATTTACCCATACTTCTATCATACGGTGAGCTTCCTGCTCCTGGACTTGTACACAGTCCTTGCACAGCATCAAAGACCCCACCGAATCCAGTCTTTTACCACAGAGTAGATTTGTTGCTACAGCTGGGTATTGTAGTACCTTCTGTTACTTATTAGAAATGAGAGAGAAAGAGAGAGAGAAAGAGAGAGAGAGAGATGCTTAAACTCAGGCATAAAGCGGGTATAGCTTAGTTTATCTTAACAATACATTTTATTCATGGGGTGGGTGAAATCTAAGCCAAAAAATTTGTCCACATTATCTGTTAAAATATAGAACGAGTGGCCTCAACTAAAGATTGATTTATCTTTAATGATTAACCGATACAACTCATTCCTCAAGTTAATCAATTCTTTCTAAGGTCTTGTGAATCGTTACATCTCTTTTGTACATTGCTACTTTAGTTTTACTACATAATCTAACTTTTAATACAAGGCAGAGCTTTAAACCTCCCATCTATACTTTTACTTAATCCAACTTTCACTGTACCTTGCTCTCTTCCCTCTGTACCTCATTTATGAGTACCTTGCCTATTTTACAGCTTTCTCCTCCACCCACACATAGCTCCACCCTTGTGTTTACATTCCCCACACCATATTTGGACTGCTCAAGGTCACGCATGTGTGTGTGGGGATAGAACACGTGTGGACTGATGGCAATTCTGAAAGGAGTAAGGTTTCCTTAGCTAGAATTCACCAGCACATCACAGAAAGAGGCCACAGAGGGGTTACCTGTGGAGAAGAGAGAAGTTGGGAGTGTAAGACCGAGAAAGCAAAAAGTGAGAGAGTCATGTTTGTGTGTGTATCTGAAAGAGAGTGAGTGAGAGGAGTTCAAATGTGAGAGAGGGGAAGAGTGTGAGTAAGAGAGTGCGTGGGAGAGTAACAGAGAGAGCTGAAGAAAGAGTGTGAGAGAGTAAACGTGGAACAGCCCGAAAACAGCAAGACTTGAGATCGTAGCTGGATGGAAGGAGAGGGGAAGATCTAGTAAAGCGGGAGTTTAATCGAGTGGAGGGAAGAAAAGGCGACACAGGGGTGCTGTTATCACCTCAGTAAAGAATGCAAGCTGCTCAGCCTGGGGCGTCTGTGCACTGTGACTGAGGAAGGAAAGAAAAGCAAGAAAGGACTAAAAGTCAGAACTAATGGACCAAAACAGTGGAGTCACCAGAACAGTCTCACGGTTAGAATCTCTCTCTTCCTTTTCCTTTTTCCTCTGTCATTGATAAAAACTTTTTTTTTCTTTCAAATCAGTCAACAGTTGTATGCTCATTTTGAAAGCACCCAGCTTTAAAAGATTGCAGAAACTTGTTTACATGATCTAGATTTATAATCAGTTCATTATATGCTCATTACATTTTGTTTTCCCATTTCAGTATCATACAAAAAAAGAACATTCATACTTAAACTTTAATCTTTAGATTAATATTTATACCTTTCATTTATAACAAGGCATTCAGTTCATGTACTCTAGAAATGAATAGCCTTAAATTGATGCATTTTAAGAGAAGTAGTCACTCAGGTAAGGTAATCTGTCATAGTTTAGTTGTTAACATGTGACAATTTAAAGATGGAATTGGAGTTTGCATGTCTTCCTTGTGTCTGTGTCAGATTTCCTTATGCTCTGATACAGTCTACAGACATGCAGCCAGGGTAATTTGTGTACATACCATACCCTGACACTATACATGCTAAAACAATAGGGCATCCCTTTTTCTTAAAAAGAAAACAGCTTTATTCTTACTGAGTCTTGAATATTGATTGGGTGGGTCATGGAAAGCTCTTTAATATGAGGCATCTTCAAAACGTTTTATAGCACTTTAATATGTTTGTTGTGATGGTGAAGATGGGAGCAATAGTAATTGGCCTTAATAGCATAAACCTACTTTAGCATTTTTAATAGTAGATACAATACAATATACATACAATAGGCATACGAAAACATACAATAGCAGAAACATAGAGTAGAACCTACCACAATCGATTCACTTAAACTAAGCTAATTTTCAATGTCCTGTCCTTTACTGGTTGTTCTTTATTGTGAATATAATACAATAAAAAAATTTAAGAAAACTATTTATAATATGGTATTTTCTTAAAATTAGCTCTGTTAATGTGTGACCCTAAATTTCAAGTTATACTATTTTTTTAATGTATCATTTCATATGAGATGCAGGATCAGATCACATCAGGATAAGATCACAATCAGATGTGAGATGCAGATGCATTTTATTCTGACCACAATGTCCAGTCTCTCTGGTTCTATTTTGAGGCGTCTTATGTAATTATATTTTTTCAATTTTAACGAAATGCATGATGTGCCTTGCACGATTTTACGAAGACAATTGTAAATGTGTGTGTTAGAGGGAGTGATCAGCCAGCTGTTGCTTTTTTATCTTGCATGCCTGATAGTTGAAGTTACATCTGTTTAGGCTTTTTAGCTACAGTTCACTGCATTATTCAGGTGTGTGTTGTTGTTTTTGTTCTTCATAATCCTTCAGTACATAGCAGATCATATTTACTTGGATCTATCAGTGAGCATTTGTATAGTCATGCACGTATATGTATATATGAATATTCAAAAAGGAGCCATGGCCTTGTGGTTAGAAAACTGAACTTATGATCAGAAGGTTGTTGGTTTGATTCACCCGGATTGCTGAGTCTTCTGCTATTGCCTAGCACTCCATAGCCACTGCAAACTTTTTCAAACAGAAAACAACAGCAGTAAACAAACAGACAATTCATTGGTAAATTAAAGAAAAAAGATAAATTGTATTGTTCTGGTGTTGTTGTGATTCTGTTTTCCTTTTAATAGTCTTTAGTTATGAACGATGCATGGTCAAGAAGGATAGCAAAAAGGTGCAAAGGCAGTTAGAAGCAGTACTGATCACTGGGAATAATAAAAACAATATTTTAAAACACCATGCAGTGGATCATAACATGACATAACATGGTGTGATACCAAAAAGTCTTTCTTGTCCATGGAAATGGTTCATCTGGTTTACAAGCGCTTCATCCAATTTAGGGTCGCTGTGGGTCCAAGTGATTGAATGAAACATTGGAAGAACCCTGGACCTCTGTAACAATATTCATTACATAATCATCCAGTAATAAAAAAAAATAACATAATAAAAACATACTTGTTACGTGCTTTAAAGTCAGAAGTCATTTCCATTGGAATGTGTGGTGTATCCCAACATATGGAAGCGATTGATTAACTGCTGAGTGTGGAATGCAGTATAAAAGCGTGTAGGTAGTACCCCCACTGTGATTCGGAATGCAGATGTTGGGATGTTATTTTTTCTACACAGTCTAGACATGTGTGATAAGTAAAGGTGATGTGCACTCGATAAGGGGTTAGGTGATTGTGTGGATGTTTGGGCAGCCTGCATGTGTGGCGCTGTAGATGGTTTGATGAGAATTGTGGGTGAGCTACCAGAGTGTGGGTAGAGATGACACGTGTTATTAGGTCTGCTCAGTGTTCAGCTGCTGCTGCATGAGTGATCTGCTGGTTTTACAATGACATCAAATGGTCACACGAAGAGAAGTAGACAAAGCAAAACGTGTGTATGTTTGTGTGTGCGAGAGTCACGGTGTATTAACAGCTCTTTATTGAAAGGTTGACACTGTGATACTTGATTAGCAGTACTGACACGATTGGAGGGGTATGTTAGCAGGTGACAAAGCATAGAGGAGATATATATATATATATATATATATATATATATATATATATATAGTCTATATTTATAGATAGATATAAGAAATGCTAGATGCCAGGTGTGTACACAGCCAATCCACCGCATTGAAGCATGGGCATTGAGCTAGTTTATACCAACACACACAGCAGGTTTACATTCACCCATTGGGATTTGTTCTGTATAAAGTTCTCTCTTTATTCCCGCTTTCAATATTCAGTTGAAACAAATGTCATTTCCCAATACAGGCTTCAAAGAAAAATAAGAAACGGACTATTTTCTAAAACAATTGTGAATGAAATCTTGAATCACGTGCATTTCTTTTTCAGCTCAACTAAATGAATGTGCCACCCCCTCTCTGAGCAGCGACTCTGGACTTTCTAGCAACTCTCAGTGGACTGGAACAGCAGTCACTGGATTCCAGAGTGAAATTCAGAAGCCCAGCATTGTGAAAAGCATGGATGAAGAAAAGCCACCTCTGCATGCCATATCCTCTGAACGACAACATTCTTTGGATTTAGACCATATGTTTCATATTAATGGCAATGCCTCCGATTTACAGCGAGAAACTGATATTCTAGACGATGAGGACAACCAGAACTCTGGACCTATAGAATCAGTCTTCAAGAAAGCAAGCAATGGACTTTCTGAATCTTTAGCTGCTTCGAAGTGTTGTAATTGCCTTACTGAGGGTGTAGATACTACAGACGGGGTAAATCCAGACTCTACACAGATACTTCAGCATAAACTGATATCCATTGGTTATAAAACACAGCAACAGCTAGCACATACTGACTCCTACCAATTTAATTCACCAGAAAGTCTAAAGCAAAGGGTGGAGTCAGAGATTAGGAATGGACGGAAAAAGATCATGTTGCCAACTTCTAGTTCTGAGGTGGAATCACACAATGACCAGGACGATGAACTTGAATCCCTGGCCTTGGATATTGACCAATCGATCGAACAGTTGAACCAGATTATCTTAGACCTGGATCCAGAGTTTGAACCTGTACCAACTAGGGCTAGGAGTCACATGGCTGACAATGTGTCTCCAAAGACCAATGGCTTTGGATATTCAGCACCAAACTCAAACCAGTCAGGTAGGTCTTGAATAATTACAAATTTCTGTGAATAAATAAGTGAAAAAAATCATTTACTATTTTTATTTTAGATTACACGAAACACTATACTTTTCAAACTGAAATGTTTCCAAACAGTAAATTCAGTCTTGGGGGTTTGTAGGTGTCTAAAAATATAAAAACGATGATAAAATCGATGATTTTTACAAACACTCAGCAAGTTGCATTTAGGCTTTAATAAGTCTGCTGGGAGTGTATGAAGTGGGGGTAGCAAGTCGAGGATTCTGAACTCTGAGGTTCTATTTAAGCCCTAATGTCTGAAGACTGCACCACTCCACCGCCAAAGTCTGAGACCAAAACGAAGCACAGTTAGTTAGTCTGTTGTCTGCTTTACTTACCTTATATACTAGTCAGGGTTGTGTTGGGTTTTAACTGATTGGCCAAAAGTTAGGAAATACATCAACAGTCCATCACTGGGCAGTACTCTTAATTAACCCGACTCCTTGTGTATATATACTGTGTAAAGAAAACCAACACACACCCAGTTGTTATTGTTATCCTATAACCAAATTGGATGAAATAATTTAAACTGCAAACAAGTCCAAATTGTGAGTGATGAAGCTGTATGTATTCTTTAGTATCCAGAACTAGGTAATATCATTCCACTTTTAATATGTAACAAAGGGACTTTGGGAGTGTAAATGATATGTGGGATTTACCCTAACACAACTGCTGATCCGTCGTTGTCCACATACAGGTACCTTAGTAAAAAGTGATATGAATCTAATGCATATGAGATACAAATCTAAACGAATATTTTCCTTGTGTGTGAATATGTACTACATAAAAGTTATTTATTTGTTATTTATATAATTTGCTCTTATATTCAACAGACAGAACGATATCAGATGTCTTGTTCGTATTTTCTCCTGAGTGAACAAGATCACTGAAATAATGTCAGCAGGCTATTTTGTAAGACTGGATGCAGAAACTTTTGGGAACAAAGTCATTCTCATGGCAGGGAATGACTTTGCAATTGCAATTTATCAATCTATTACTTTTTACAATCTACAGTTACAAACTGCCAAAGTACAAACAATTACAACCTTAAATATGACACTGCAAACTTTGTGAAAACATTTATGCCATTCTCAAAACATTTGGCCACGACTGAATAAAGGAGTGTATATATGGTGTACTTTGTATATGCACTACAGGCAGCAGCTAGACAGCTTGGGACTGACTCAAAGTTGTCACAGGTATCATCAGACAGCCTTGCTTACTGCTGACTGAGTATTGGTCATGCTCTTCTAAACAACGCTGAAATATCTCATTGTCTGCTCGAAGGTTCCGTCTGACCCTTAAAAAATAATCAGCATGCATGGGTGTAGGTGATCTGCAAGAATAGATTCATTCAATTGTGGGTGACTTTTACACCTTGCATACCCACCATGCCAGTTCATTACACATGACTTTATAAACATATATAACGTGTTTCTCTCTCTCTGTGTATGTGTGTGTTAACGGATTAGAACATGTTCTTTCATCTTTTCTCTTAGCCTGGAGACCTGGAGCTGTTAATGATGTCACTATCCAGCCTTTATTTAGCTCTGATGGGGATTTGTTACAGCCCCTTCCTAATCTTGGAACTAAAACAGTATTATTCCAGGTGTGCATGCTTACACACAGGCTGACAATTCAGCACACTCACACACACACTGCCTTCTTTAGTCATTGAGTAGATTAGTACAAGATTAATACTTTTAAAAGAGCATATCATGACACTTTGGATATCTGCAACTGTTCTTTTTGTATGCTTGAAATTCGAAATCACATAAAAACAAGAACACAAAACCAAAATAGAATCTTGAAAAATGTAAATATGCTTAATTTTACCACGTTAAATAGTTTGTGTCATCACCCAGATGTCAATTTCTAAATTTACTGAAAATGGGTTTGATTGTAAACATGATGTCAGTAAGGCACCAACTGGAGTATAAATCAGTTACATTTTCAGAAAACTCAATAAGTCAAATGAAGGAACTGTAGACCAGACAAAATGCTCCTTAATTATTCAAAGAAAAGTCTGGCACTGATTTTACTCAACCCCCCAAAATAACATGCCCACTTAACTGACTAATTAAGCTTTGGTTGTGGTTGAGTCAGAATGAAGACCTATATGGTAGAGACACCACAGACTATGAGGAAATCATTGCTAAACCAGACAGTCTGGATCTTCATCAGCCTCCATTGACCCCTGCATTCCCACTGACACCTCCAACACCTTATGGTGAGTATGTCAATTGATTTGTGTTTGTTTTATCAAAGACTAATTATTTGTCATGTTACCTCTTAATGTCTATTTGTGTTTTGTCTAAATGCTGCAGGTGTACACAGACTGTCCAAAAGCATATAAAATTGTGTGTAATAATTAACCCAAACAACATGTTCAGGGTGTTTCTGTCTGTTGACTGTTGATAGTTGTAGTCTAGTGGCTAAAGCATTGGCCTAAAGACTGAAAGTTTAAATCCTATTTTTGTTATGCAGCCACTGTTGGCCTTTGATCAAGGTTCTTAACCCTGTCCAAGAATGCTAGCCAGAGGCTGATCCTGTGCTTTATCCAGTTTCAAGCTATGAAATGTGTAAAAAAAACCAAAAAACCTTTGTTGTACTCAGCACCTGTATAATGCAAATTTGAAATTTAGCACATGGAGTTAGTATAGTGACTACTTACAAACTTTTTTTCTTTTATTTTGTTTATTTATTGTCTTGTATTTTGATTTTGTGCAGTGAAGTGTGGATATGGATTTTCCCTTGAAAGTCTCAGTCCTCAGTCCAGCCCACAGCACCTGCTCTCAAGGACACGGCAAGGTAAACTTAACTCACCTGCTACCCTTTATACAGCAAGCGAGAACACTTCAACAGTCAAAGGTTTACATGAACCTGTTTGTTGTTCTATGTCATAGAAATCTTGGAAAACTGCTTCTGTCATGTAATGATTAACACAAACTGTCTACACACAACACGGATTATTCATGTGGCCTAAAATCACTTACCTATATTTTACTTTGGTACTTTACCTTTAATTTATATCGTAATTATTACATGTGACAGCTTATGCGTGAACAGTGTTTAGTGTTCATTGAATGATTTAATATTTTTTGTGAATGGTGACTTGCGCAGTTGAACATCGTTCATGTGTTCGACATGACACATGGCATCATCAAATGATGCTTTCCTCCAACATCTGCCTTTAATAAAAAAATTAAGCTGTCTCAAATCATGCACATATGAGTGCCATATCCATAGTGTTCAGTGTTAAAGTGTGTGATTTGATGAACAATTTACATTTCATCTAATGAAACGTCTGTAGTGTACTAATATGGGTATTTATTCATTATTTGAATAAACACAGTAGGGCTGTCCACAACCAAGGATTTTGTTGGTTGACCAGTGGTCGTCATTTACTCCAACTAATCGACTAATAGTCGACTAAAAATACCATTTAGACCGGGATACATATTTATGAAGTTTTACCTTTAATGCCGGGCTGCCGCAGATCACAATAAATCATGATCACAAAAATGCTAGAAATGTT
>JAOTRQ010064048.1:0-13192 GCA_028565875.1 Hoplisoma paleatum
TTGAGCAAGACCCTTAACCCTGTCTGCTCATTGTAAGTCGCTTTGGATAAAAGCGTCGGCTAAATGCAATGTTATGTCAGATTTTTCAGAAAAAGTAAAAAGAGATTTGAACTTGAATTACATACTTTTCAGTCATTTGACTGGATGTTTTGGAAGATGTTCTATAATTAAAACAGAATGTAGTTCAAGCAACTCAGAATTCCAACTCAGAACTTCCAGACAAGTTGGGATAAGCGAAGAGAAACATTTTGTTGTACTGTACATCGGTATATGTGTAATGACAAAATTTGAATTTGAAGTGGAAGATCCTTACAGGTCAGGCTGAAATGAACAACCCTCAGAGCAATAATCCATTACTGTAACCACTGAGCCACCATGGCACAACTACACAATTTCGTTTAATACTTTAAAACAATTACTTTTAATAGCCTTGCATCGTGACCATAGTGTGTCATATTTTTGGAACATGATTTATCAGGAAACAATCTTTATCTCTGATCTGAACTCCCTGAATAAAACAGACTTACTCGCTCCTGATTTATGTCAGCAAGAAACCGGCTGTGCTCTTTGTATAAGTCATCATTAAGCGGATCATGCCAGTACTGCGCCTGCACCAAGCTAAATTAAAAAACAAAAATAGTTAAAAAGTTAGGTTTATTAAAACAATAATAGTTAATATATTTAATTTTTCAGAACTCACAGTTTCTGCACTGCATCAGTATAGGCACCAGAATTCAATGTTTTTCGAATCCAGTCGCAGATATGAGAACTTTCACCAGGGCATCGAGGCAAACCATACACTCCTACAAAATAATAGAATGGTAATTACAAACTAAGTAGGAAGCAGGAAAAAGAAAATGATATAAAATATACTTTTGTTAACCAATATGACCTATATAAAAATAGTAAATTAGTAATTACATATTTAAGTAATGATCATATATAAACACTGGCACTGTTATACTGTTTATATATAACAGATAAGCACTATAACTGGTAGAGAACATTGGCAAGCTGATATGAAGAAAAGGTTGACGTACTATGCGAAAAATAAAGTAGAAACAAAGGAAAGTGGGTTACACTACACTAGTGTAAATGAAAAAAGAAAAGTGGTGTGGGTAGTTGTGTTGTCTTGAACAGCACACTTAAGCATGTATTGAAGTGAATGAATGTGAAGTAAGTATCGATAGCCATGATTTAAGCTGTGTTTAATGCAAATAGAGAGAGTTGAGAGATATTTGTAGATACAGTGTAGAAAATAAATAAGGAAAGCCAGATTGTGCTAACGTTTTCAAAAATGAGAAATTTGCTGTACTAAACACAGTAAAATATTTTAGCAGGGAGGATAAGATGCACTTAAATGGATGTAATAAATAACAATGTTAGATTATATTATTGTAACAATATGTGTTATTCATGATAAAGTAATTATAATGTTACATGAAGGAGATCTCCACCATACTGCATTCTGAAAAACTAAAAACACAAGAAAGTGGTACCTTGATGCTGTCCACCAACCGAGATGAGAGTTTTCATGGGAGGGTTAGGGCATCTCTGAGCTACAGCACGTCTAAAGAAGTGGAAATATAATTACTGTTTTATATAACGTAAGTCTTTCTATTTTATTTAACCAATGTTATTTAACTAGAATATGGCAAAATAACAAATGCATTTTTAATCCAATTCACTACATTCAGGTAAATCAATTTAAAGGGGTTTACACTGGCAATTCTAAGAATGCACTGTACTTACATTTATTGTACCTAGCACAATAACATGAACAAACTTTTCCAACAATAACAAACTTTTCCAACTCTTCTATTTGAGTTCCATTTGAGCTCCTAAAAATGCATGTGTGTTTGTGTGTGTGTGTGTGTGTGTGTGTGTGTGTGTGTGTGTGCACTCTGTACTCACAGAAACTGTGCACCTTGCGAGAAGCCCATCGCATTGTAACCGGTCTTCAGTTTGGGGTCCTGTGCTAGTTTGTCACATGCAAAAGCCACCTGCTCATTGATATCTTTAAAAAAGCCACTTTCTGTATCCTGAAATTCAGAAATATACTGATTAAGAAACAATACTTAAAAATTAATAAAAAAATAAAACATTTGACCTTTACCTCAACAACAGTCTTGCCAATCATGAGAGATAGAATGTAGATACCAGGCACTTTCTCTTCCATCATTTTCTTTATTGAGCCCATGCTTAATGGGTTGCAGCAATTATCCCCTAAAAATAACAGTAGAACAACAAGGTGAATGTTAAGCCAACTTCTAAGTGTAATTAAATATATGTACCCTAGTGCATTGTAGTACAATAGATTTGTACAAAAATATATGAAACATGATAGGTTCCAGTGGAGTTCTAAGTGATTTTATTTATTTTTTGATAGAAATAAGATTAAACATTTTCTCAATTAATGTTTTGTTGATCCTCGTCAAGCGCAGGATACGGTTTCAAAATCTTGTGTCCGACTAGTTTTAACACCTCGTAATGATCATGAACACCTATATACTTATCAAACAATCTAGTGTTTATTTGCACTAGACTAAAATAGGGTTATTCCATTACATTGATCAGGTGATCAGTTAAAACAACATTGCCTTGACTGGCAGTGACCCTTCATTTAAAAATGTTTTTAAAAAATCAAAAACCAGAAAAGGCAGAAAAGTTACCCACCTACCTGTAGTCTGTTCCAGCATATCTATAAAGCCCTTGTTGTAGTGTCTGATTAATATTTTACATATGTTCCCATCTATACTGTCTCACTGTGCACAGGATACAAAGGGGCTTACCCATTCCATGCCAGAGAACCAACGGTGTGGAGTTGTTGGAGCCTTGTATTGGGACCGAAAGTAAAAGCAGGAACCCAAATCCAAAGAGCAGGGGTAAATCCATGTTTGTTCTAGTTGTGCGCGGTGTCGGCTGAACTATTTCACATAAAAGCAAAAAAAGGAAATGATTGTTATGATCTACAGGTCAGGACTCTGCCTATCTGTATTCCAACAAATTAGTACATCAAGACGCAATGCAGTTAATGATAATACCAATATTTAATAAACAATCTGACATTTGTTTTAAGTCATTAAATTATCGTCTGATTTCCACCATTTAAATATTTAAATTAATAGAATGATAAATGTATGCACATTACTGCAATCATATAACAATAAATAACACGCAATAACAATGTTTGTACTTACTTCCTGTTTAAGCAATGAATCACATGCTACTTTCGTCAAGAATTTCGTAGACGATCATTAATGGCATAATATAGATCATGGCATACTGCTTACTAAAGTACAGCGTCACCATATTATTTATACATCTGTGGTAAGTGCGCAGTGTTATTACGTTTTCAGTCGCGTCACACATCACATGACCAACTGTTCAAAAACAAAACACGGATGTTACTTTCGCGGTCGTTCTGGTTGATTATCTACAAATTGATATGAATATGAGTCGTTTTTTAAAGAATGTAAAGATCTGCTAAATGTGCACTCTTGTTTTCGAAAACACCCGAGCCGGGTGGACCGCGAAGTTATTATGTAATCACAAGTGTTGTTAATGATTAGTCAATGGGCACAATGCCGTTACAAGTAAAAGCACTCATTTTTATATCAGTTTCTAGTACGGAACATTTAGAGTTACCGGTAAGAATATTTTACTGTTATATAATTCAGATTTAACTTAGAAAGAGAAAATTAAGACACTTAACACATCACACATTAAATTTTGGTCTTCTAGTTTTAAAATGATTACGGGTATACATTATATTTGGGGTATACCCAATATTATATTTATATAATAAAAATAAATAGTAATACATTTTAAAACTAAAATTTAAATGTCCACTACAGTGTGGATTTCCTTATGGAGTTTTGAGCCTTCAGATGGCATTACAGTAGACAGTGTAGCCTATTGGGTAGAGCTTTGAGAACCCAAAGGTTGGGGGTTCAAATCCAGGCTCTGCTACACGGCCACTGCTGAGTGAGCAAGACCATTAACCCTGTCTGCTCCAGGGTCCGTAAGCCGTATATTGACTGACACTGCGCTCTGACCCCAACTTGACAGACAAGTTGGGACATGCGAAGAGAAACATTTCGTTATACTGCATATGTGTACTGACAAAACAAACAAAAACAAAACATGAGAAACTGCTGTTCAAATGTTAATAATACAATTGATCAAGATGTTTTTAATCACATGCATCAGCAAATGTACTCTGTCCGAGACTTTTACAGTTATATGCTGAAACACTGTGTTCTTTGAGCATCCTAGATGGATTAAAGGACGGCATATGAAAAATAAACAAAACTGAAAATCTATGTTATAGCAAAAAAGTGGTATAATCATTGAAATTCATCTGTAAAGCGGTGAAATATGTAAGCGTGATAGTTTGGAGAGACATTTCTTTCATAGGACATATGTATTTGTGTATACATATACATATGTATAAATACATATGTATGTATTTAAACCATGTAATGTGAAGGTAATACACTTAAGATAAATGACAGGAGAGTTATGTTTACATTAATTACATGTTATAATTCCAATCACTTGATTGAAAAATTATTATTCAAGGTATGTCACATTGACATGGCAGAAGAAGTCAGATACAATAATAAGAATAGAATAAGAGTAACAGAAGTACAGTAGTTTCTCCTCTACCGTGTTAATGACCTTGTTAATTTTTGCACTTTTCACTGATAGTTGTTTGGATGTTGTTGGCACAGATAATGTCTGATGTCTGTTGGCCTTATGCGAACTAAGATTTAATTTGATTTTCTGAATCTTTTCAAAATGTTATGCACAGAAGATGGTAATGCTGTACATGTAACTGGACCATCTACTAATGTAAACTATATTTTTGTCTATGTCGCTTTTTATATTTTATACTATGTCGCTTTATATTTTTGTATCTCAAGTTAAAAGGATACAACTGATTTAATTTTAAACTGACTGCTAGCAGTAATGGTTTAAAATACAAGATACAAGATATAAATTGTCAAGTCTAAGTCTTTTTTTCTAAATGCTATAAATCATTTAATACTAAAAAGGAAAACATATTGAAATCTTTTAAATATTTTGATGTGTACACATGTCATGAATGATCAGTTAATAGGTATTTCCTACAATTCCATAAATTAAATAAAAAATAGTTACGTTGAGTTACGTTGTCTTGATTCTTGGTTGATTTTGATCTATTTCATCTATCTAACAGTTTAAAACAGTATTTGATCTAGTTTTATAACACTTATAACACATATTTTGAAAACCTTTTCCACCATTTTGTGCCATATAACGTTTACACGTTGACTTTAAGTGCAGCTGTTTGTCACATGATGATTCAGGTCGAAACCCTTACATATTGCACTTTTCCTGCTGTAGAATCGACCACAAGTTTGTGGTGTACTTTAAAGGGCTGTGCTGATAATGGTTCAGAAAACTATACAAAAAACCACCTAACGCCATACCTTAGCCTTGAATCATAGTCCTCTATTCAGTTAATTGGTATTATGTTTTATAAATTTTGTCTAAAAAGAATGAGGTTTTAAAGTTACAGACTTTTTGATTTAAGAGATTACTTATATGTCATATGTGGACTATCTGTGCAGGGTTTGTAGGCATCATGGTTTGTACTTGACCGTCCACCATGGCCTTGCAATATGACTGCTCCATTAATTCTGCAGTGGAGGATCAGGATGAAAAAACGCCGCTACTGCCACCATCAACAGCACAACACACAGGTATGTTTTTCTTGATTGAGGATTTTGACAATCCTTGGCGTTGCCCATTAATTTGTTTAATTTAATCTTGTAACATGATGAATACGAAAATCCTAATCCTAATAAATGACAATGGTAAAGTTGGTGTATTTATTTATAGCAGCATCTCCAAAATGCTGCTCTGTACGATGCAACCTGGCTGTCATGATGTTCTTCGGCTTTGCTGTGGTGTATGGTCTTCGGGTCAATCTTAGTGTTGCTATGGTTGCTATGGTCAATGAAACTGGTACCCAGCCACTGTTTAATGGCAGTGAATCCAAAGAATGTCCGGCACCTTCTCCTACCACTAACAGCAGCAATGAAAATTCTGATCAGCCAGATGGGGTGAGAAGATTTTAATTTACTTGACAATCACAGATTAACTCCAAATTATTTCGTGTTTTATGTTTTAATTTAAACATGTAAATGCTGTTTATTTGTGTAAAGGTAATTGTTAATGCTCTATAGTACTTTTCGTATATACATTCTTTCTTAGGTACCGCAGTACTCGTGGGATCCTCAGACACAGGGAATGCTTCTGGGTGCATTCTTTTTTGGGTACCTTTTTACCCAGATTATTGGAGGCTACTTGTCTGGTCGCTTTGGTGGAAGCATCTTTCTGGGAGGTGGAGTTTTGTGCACAGCAGTGCTTACTCTACTAACTCCCCTGGCTGCACAATTAGGTCCCAATTGGCTGTTTGCACTACGAACTCTGGAAGGTTTTGGAGAGGTGAGATTTTAAATTAAAAGACAATAACACTGAATAAGTTAAATTAAACTTTTCTTGTGTGTTCTTAGGGTGTAACTTTTCCTGCTATGATGGCAATGTGGGCATGTTGGGCCCCTCCATTGGAGAGAGCTCGTCTAATGAGTTTTTCTGGCGCAGGAGGCAACTTCGGTGCCTTTGTTGCTTTTCCTCTTACTGGCTTAATCTGTCACAGTTGGGGCTGGCCTGCCGTGTTCTACTGCTGTGGTAAATACTAAATATTGTTGTTGTAGTTGTTGTTTTGTAGCTGTAGCAAAATAATATTACTAATAATAAACTTTTTACATGTGAATCTAATCTGTAGAACGCAGCTCGAAGTTTAGCATAAAGCTGTGGAACCCAAAACAGGTCTTGAGTTCAAAACTAATTCTTGGCATTTTTTGTACTATTTTGACCATTTAACATTGTGACTGTGATGTAAAGAAATTGCTCATGGTTACATTTCTGCCCTTCTCCATGAATGGTTCCATCAGCCTCATCACTACAGTCTCAGACAGTCTCTCCCTACTGGGACGACTGGGGTCCTTGCCAAGATATAGGAAGACATTACACATGAACTTTGATTTTAACTCGCAACTTATCCAGTTTTGTGGCAATGAATTACAGTAAACAGCAGGTAGTCTTTGACGGGAAAAGCTGCTTATCAATAGTGATGTGTCATGGTTGTAGGGTTCGATGCAGCTGGTGACACATCAGAAATTGCAGCTGATCAGTCTCTGCTCACGCATTGCGTGTAAACATGTGATCAAGGCGTAGGTGTTGCATGATTTTGGCCATCGTTGCAATGATCCTTGGGTGTGCCAGGTGTGCTGAACAGCTGTCACTTAATGATGTAACCATGGATGATGAAGATGATGAAATAAATGTCATTAGTTCCGGGAGATCCATGAACCAATCCAAATAACCTGTGTGACGTGCATGATGAGTAGTCCATTCATGAATGCTACAAATCATGTCAAGAGTGATAAAACAGAGGAAGCTCTGAGGGCGACTCGGGATACTTCATCTGGTGGTCTTAGCCCTTGGCTCGCCATATGTGGCGTACAGTTCTATTGGAGTGAAATGGAGCGTTGTCTTCACTTGTTCTTCACACCACACTGTGCCATCTTTCGCGATCTCTGTCGGCTCACTTCCCAACTAAGCTCACTTTTTTGGTACATGCGTCTCCTTATCTGCAAGATAATCAAGTTCAAATTAACTTTTTGTTTGAAAGTCAAAAAAGGTAGACAGGAAATGAAAATCTAACCTCAAAGACAGCTCAGAGTCCAAATCCAGTTGAATGACTATGTCCTCTCCATCTGAGTCACAAGGGTTGGCGTTGGTCAAGATCAGTTCCAATGCCTGTTAAGTGGTGAGCCTCGTATGCATTTTGTTTCTTGTGAACAAAATAGGTGAAGCAGTTACCTATTTATCCTCACAGCACTAAAGGCTGGATGCAAATTTGCATGTGCGAAGTCTTCCAGATCTGCAGAAAAACACTCCCAAAACACTTAAAAATATGTGTTTTTTACAAACTGTCTGTGCTCTCAGAATGCAAAGTCTCTTGAGCTCTGTTTCATATGGAGAACATGCAAACTCAGCACAGGAAGCCCCATTTCCTCTTATTTGGGAATCAAACTCGTGAACACTTGCTGTGAGGTGCTAACCACTAAGCCACAACATATAAGTTATAGATTCAGTAAACAATTATGTAAACAATGTCAAATGGCTGTACATTACATTACATTTTTAGTAGTGCGACAAACGTCTAAATCTTGACAATTTTAACCGTTACCGTTGGAAATTGGTCTCTATTTTTACGTTTTACCACCAGGGGGAGCAGGGTGTGTTTGGGCCATACTTTGGTTTATCCTGGTGTCAGATGAACCTCGTACACATCCAAGAATAAGTGACCAAGAGAAAGAATACATTATCAACTCTATAGGTTCAGAGGTATTTAATCAACAATTCATTTAAGAAGTGTTTTTTTTTTTGTCATGTGCTTCTTTCAAATGCTTATATATGCTTCCACTCACTGTGCTTATAACCCGTTTCACGACTCACATTTCTAAACAGACTACCCAGTAATTAATTAATATTTCATAGTAATTTTCCACGCAGAATCTTAAGTCAATTATCAAATTTATGTCTTTCATTGTCTATTTTGAGGTAGTTCAGTAAATCCATGTCAATAAATTTGATTGAAAATATTGTTAAAAGGTTGACAACATGTTACAGTTCTTCATTAGAATTTAGGGGATCTAGCTGCAAATGAGCTGCTCCTAAATGTATATAGGGGATCTAAATGTGGGGGGCAAGTAGGCCTTGAATGGCATCATTGTATATGGGCATGCATGACTTGATATCCTATTGGCTTTATTTTTGGTTAGAGCATTTAGTACTTGTATAGCTTCATCTGTATGGTAGGTCAATGTTGTAAAATAAACATATGTAGACTACAGATGAACTATTGTATTATTATTTCAGTTAGTGAACTAAATAATTCAACTCTTAGTATTCAATTAAGTTAAATTTAAAAAAAAAAAATTGAGAGTGTCCTGGCATTATATTAACCTTCAACATGGGATTTATTTAATAAGAACTTTGTGGCATAATTTAACATTTGTAGTAGACAAATCTTTTATCTTTTACGATCTTTATCCTTTTATCTTTATTTTCTTATTTATGCAGGGTGGCAGCCATGGCTGGTCAATCCCTTTAGTGTCCATGATCTTCTCAGTTCCTCTCTGGGCCATCATCATCACACAGATGTGTTCTAACTGGGCTTACTACACACTGCTCACCTCACTTCCCACCTACATGGATACGGTGCTGCACTTTGGTCTGCGCCAGGTTTGATTTCGCTCATTTCTTATACTTTAAAGGGCATCATGCTGGGAATACTTTAAAAACAGTATAACTTATTTTTTTATTTATTCAATGTAATCCTAAATCAGCTGTGTACTTTTTTCATGTTGTGCAGAACTCATTCCTGTCAGCTCTTCCCTACCTGGGTGGCTGGTTGTTTTCGGTGCTTTCAGGTGTGTTAGCAGATACTCTACTAGAGAGAGAGCTACTGAGTGTAACAGCTGTCCGCAAAATCTTCACTCTTACAGGTTAGTAAGGTTTCACGTGCACAATGAGTATGTACTAATTTAAGCTGTAAGTTATTTTGGGGTAGAAGTGTTTGCTTCATGCTGATAATGTAACAAAATGATATAACAAAGGTTAGATTAATAACTTAATTTGGAGTGGAAATCACAGATTTTCTATATAAGCTAGTATCTAAACTTTTTTATTTTTGTAGGTTTGCTTCTTCCAGGGGTATTTCTAGCTGCTGTTGGATTGTCTGGGTGTAGTGGCAACTTGGCTGTAACCTTTCTTACCCTCTCCATCACTGTTGGGGGCACAAGTGCTGCTGGAGTCTTTATGAACCAAATTGACATTGCTCCTCAGTAATGCCACTTAGACTTTCACATCTTCTGTTTCAATGTGTGCTGTCCTTGACTATGTAAATAAACTTTGTTTCCTTTTCCTCCCCTATTTTTCATGTCTCAGATATGCAGGAATATTACTAGGGATCACAAACACATTTGGAACAATACCAGGAATGCTTGCTCCAATTGCTGTGGGTCAACTTGCCAGTGATGTAAGCAGTTCTTTTATACACTTATTTATATACTGTATACATGATCTGGTAACATAACATTGACCATTTAAAATGTATTTATTTCAGCACTCTCTGATGGGCTGGGGGAAGGTTTTTTATTTATCCGCATGCATTAGTGCATTTGGTGCTTTATTCTACACACTCTTTGGCACTGGAAGACTTCAACCATGGGCAGTTAGGCAGGACAGGACAGAATCTGCCAACATGCACCGTAGCTCTATTTCTGAATAAATAACTATTTTAATGTTTGTGAGTTTAAATTACAGAAAACAATCAACAAAAAGTAATTTGAATACATTTAAAAGCATTTGTTTAATGTTTATGTAATTTTAAAATATATTTTTTATATTGAGGAATTTTATTTTATTTTTTTTACAAAATTCTATATGACTTTTTAAATAATAGTAACAGGTAACTGTTACAATATTTACCTGTTTTCAATGTTTGTGTCCAACAATTATTTGAAACATAAAAAATATATTATTTTTATTTAATTTAAATGATCAGAAGTGAGAAATGACATTTATTGAAAATATGCAACATGCATAAAGAAAAAAATATGAAACTGCACTATTAAAATTGCCGAGGCTGTTTGTATATTTTTATTTTTTATTTGTATATATAATCAATATTTTTGAAAACAACAATTGGTGCTTTGAAATTTAGGTCTCACTTGTATACTTACCTGTATACCTGTAAACAACTTCAAGCTTCTGGGGGAAAAATCACTGATCTTATTCATTATTTTACATAACTAGGCATTTATCATCAAACCTAATGTTTATGTTAAATTATTTTGTATCCTGTTTTGGTAGTATATTCAAACTTATTCTAACTTTGCACTTTTTTAATTCTTAAAACTACACCATGTTGTGTATTAATCTTAAATGTTATATTCATAACCAAAGAAGCAAAATTATAGCATTCATGTAATTTTTTAGTAGGGAATGGCAATGTAATGTGGATTTCTCTGATCCTTTTGGTTCACCAGCATCTTAAACAACTTTTGGTTTTACTTGTTGGTGAGGGGTTCTGGGAGCTCTCTGTAGTTGTGAAAAATGGAAAGGGTTGCTTTTTACATTCAAATACGTCTTATTTGCATTTTTAAGGTTCACAGACAGATTTCTATAGTGCTCACACATGCAAGTGGGTCTTATCACTCTTAACACCACACCTTTATCCACAACTGAATTTGTAATTGAATTAGCATGTGTGGGCATTAGGTTTCCAGCTGTTCGAGAAGATGGGAGTTTTAAATAAGATTGTTTTGCGTAAGTGATATGTGCTCACTGAAAGTTTTTATGGTGTGTATTTACATTCAATTGACTTGTAGTAGAGGTGGTGGCTTTAGGAAACATCATCTAAAAACCAAAGAGGAATCCAGCCAAAATTAATAAGATTAATTAACAAATGCTTTCAAAGACCTTCTGAAAAAAAAAAAAATTCCACTATTTATTCCACAAAGTATAAAATCATATTTGTCATACTATTATTGAACATTCAACAAAACCATGTGATCTACAACATATTTTCAATATTGGGAGAAAAGTTTTCCAGCACCATTGTGTCTTTGTGGACGAACCCTTAATTAAATGTAGCTCATGATGCATGTTTTTTAAACAGTATATTAACTGTATCACTAAATGTTATAGTTATTATTTAATTGGTTTTTGGTAATTATTATCTCTTAATTTGGTAATCATTATCTCTTAATTTTCTGCTTTCATGCTTCAATAAAAACCTTTTAAATGTACTTACATTTTTGCAGCTTTCAAAAATCCACTTTCACTTTAGTGTCATCAGGTATCTTGGGAAAAACACCTGAATATTATGAAGGGCTTTATGTACAGACAAAACCAGGAATTAAACATTCAAACATCACATAATATACAGGGATCAAATCCAAGCCCAACAGAAATGTTATGTATAATTTACATTACCTGCTTCTTCAGCACATCATATTTGTAAATAAACTAAGCCTAATTCTGCTCCTATAATTAAATAAATAGCTCTCCTAAGTAAGCGACTGTTTAAAAAGCCTGCATTACTTGCTATTCCTCAAGGGAAACGGAAGGTTTAGGCCCTTCCTTTTCACATGCATGACTCAACACTAAAGCCTGTCCCAACATTTGAACTAAATCCAGAATACCTCCCTCTCCTGAGTGAAACTGTTGAACCTCACTGTATACTCTGCTATATTTAGAGAAACTGTTCTACCAGTTAAGCTAGCAGTTGTCTAACGTCTTTGTATTACAGGTTGCAAAGTGGTAACGATTTTACAAGCTCTGACATTCTGCAGTAACATGGAAAAAGGGAACTGCTAAATAATAAGTGAGCATGGAAATCTGAAGAATCTTTAGACATTTTAAAGAAAATCGGAGAACCATACAGTGCAACTAATGTTTTGATGTACTGCCACTGTTGTGATAAAGTCTTATCATTACCAGTCATATGACTGCGATGTTGGAGGTTTGGTGCCCTACAACTGAGCTGACCATAAAATATCAACACTGTGCCATAATCGATTACAGGATCCTATTGAGTACATTTGTGGAACTTGATGTCCAATCCTTATTGAGGTATTCATATGGTTGGAGTGATTATATATTGATCAATAAGACAAAAGGAAATAAGATGAAACATATATTTATAATTATTCTAAATATTAGTTACTTATTAAAAAGTTTTCTTATAACAAATTATTTCAATTTGTTCCTTTCTCCCCAAATTTCTTTATTTTAAACTAAACCTAATACAAGGGTTTACAGAGTATCAGTATATTATAACAGTATGCTGGTTGATTTGTTCTGAGAAACTATTAAGTCTATTTCTATCTATTCGTTTATCGTCCGTTTTCCCAGTTCCTGGTAGGACGTTAATGTTTGGAGCAGAGTTTTCCGTCTGGATGCCCTTCCTGACGACAACCACCAGTAGTGGTGGGAACTTGTGAGACTACTGGACAATTTCACATTTCCGATCAACCTAGTGCATGTTTTTGGACTGTGGAAG
>JAOTRQ010064059.1:0-13191 GCA_028565875.1 Hoplisoma paleatum
TAAGTTTTCCTCTTTGTATCTTTATCCTTTTCTAAATGATCCCATATTTTACATCCTTCCACACATGGAATAAATTCGTGTCACGTTTTCTTCTTGTGGTGTTTTATGGCGCTTGGCTATAATCTGAGGGTGTGCATTACCGCCACTTACTGGTATGGAGTGTCATGTCTTCCTTTGTCACGCCGTTCAAATTAAAAGTCCCAGAAGTCCTTTGACGAAACGCAGCGTTTTTCTTTTCTGTGACTAGTCGACCAATGGAATTTGGCCGACTAGTAATTTTTTTCGGTCGACCAACGAACAATCGATTAATTGCGGTCAGCCATAGGTGTGTCCATGTAAGACCCTTCTTTAGATGAACCTGGTCAGAGATTTTACCCTCTCCACTGGGGCACCATTGATAATGTTGGGCATGTGTGCCATCTCATGCTTCCTGAAGTACACAATCAGCTTCTTGGTCTTGTTCACATTAGGCAAGAGGATGTTTTCCTTGCACCAGTGCAAGAAAGACAACCTCCTCGCTACATTGTTGTTGGTAGTCAGTTCTATGATTGTTGTGTCATCTGAAAATTTGATGATGACAGAGCTGTCAGTAGCACTACAGTCACGTGTATACAGACAGTACAACAGGAGACTCAGAACACAGCCTTGGGGCGCACCAATGTTGAGGGTTGGTGGGAATAAAGTGATGATGCTCATTCTGATAACCTGGCCACCAGTCACTGTTCAGAACCAAATCATGGAGCTTCAAGTCTTAAAGGAACAAAAGGAATTAAAAGCTGAGATGTAATCCACAAACAGCATTCTAACATACAGTGTTGCTTGAAGATTTATGAACAACACAAATATGGTCATTGTTTTCTAAAGAAAAAAAATAATGATCATATGAAATTAACACATAAATCTCACTTTTAAAGCAGACCTTCCACGTAAGAGACAAAAACTATATATATATATATAATTTATTCAACAAAAATATTTTTTCTCTTAAAAAACTCTAAATCTGCGAAGTGCAAAAGTATGTGAACTCTTGTAGTAAGTAGTTTGTGAGCTCCTTGACTTCAACCAACTCAATCTTCTGAAACCACAAATGAGAGGTTGAGAGAGGTTGGAAGGACATCTGGCTTGTACCACCTGCTTCATGTCTTGCCACAGCATTTCGGATCTTCTTTCTTTTAAGCCATTCCTTGGTAGTTTTGCTGAAGGGTTTTGGGCTGTTGTCTTGTTGCATAATCCATGAATGTCCCAGCTTCAACTCCATGACTGATGGCAGGAGATCCTGATCAAGAATTTGTTGACTGTTCTGGGAATTGATGGTTCTTTGCATAACATGGACTCGTCCAGGTCCAGAGGCAGAAAAGCAGGCCCAGACTTTAATATTTCCACCATCATTCTTCACTTTTGGGAGGAGGATCTTCTCTGTGATTGTGGCCCAATAATTTTGTCAATCGTCCAAAGAAAAAACTTCCAGAAAGTCTCTGGTTTGTCCAATGACTCTCTGGCAAAGTTTAAATGCACAACTTCTTTCTTTCTTGAAAGCAGAAGCTTACTTCTAGCAACTCTTCCATGAATTCTATGTCTATTGATATTTTGTCTGATTGTGGACATGTACATTTATCCCACATGTTGACAGGCAGGTCTGCAACTCTCTGGATGTTATGCATGAGTTGACCTTTACCTGCTTTATTATTTTTCTGGTGTTTCTTGGTGTAAGTTTTCATGGCCATCTACTTCTGGGATGAGTTGCGATGATGTTGATTTGTAAAAAGCTGGATTTGTAGCTTTCCCCAGGCTTATGGGTTGTCACCACCTTCTTCCTGAGGTTTTCAGATGTCTCCTTTCTTCTCTGCATTGTTGATCTGTTCTTTACGCTTCCAAGTAAATGGAATCAATGAACATAAACCTGACAATCCATATGCAAACACTGGTGATCATAAAAGAATCATGATAACGCCATAAATTGAAAAATTGAAACTACTCAACAAGTTCACAAACTTTCAAGGAGCACTGTATGTGTCGTTCTTGTCCAGATGAGAGATGCCAGTGTGTAATATTAGAGATATTGCATCATTGGTGAATCTTTTCTTTTTGTGGGAAGAACATAATTTGTGCATATTTTAATAAATTCAATGACTGATTCAGCATATTCATCAATGTTATTATATGCTTCTCGAAAACATATACTAATCTGAATCAACACAGTCCTGGAGCATAGAATTGGATTGGTCCAAACAGTAATGGACCTTTCTGATAGTGGGAGGTTTAGTTTCTGTCTGTAGGTAGGCAGAAGCAGGGAGTCACATGGGAATCTCAAAGTGGTCTCACATTCAGCTCAGATGGCAGATCTAAGTTTTCTTAATGCACTTTGTATTGTCTCTGTATCCTTTATTGGTGTGGAGAACCAATCTGCATTGGCTTACTTTTGTACCTGGTTACACTGATTGTATGTGACAAATAATTGGTGGCTATTGTTTTATTGTTTTTTTAGTTGAGAATATGGGTGTACAATGCAATTAACCCATTAACACCACCAAAGAGACCCATAAGGTCACAACCAACAAGTATGTAAATAAAGTATCATTGTTTTTCTTTTAACTTCAGGCAGTAAAGGAAAGTGTACGTATTGGTTAGATTTTTATGTCTGGTCACTGTTTGCCATTAAATGCTTTGTAGGGTTGGGCAGTAATAACCTTTTCCTACCAACTTCATGGTATACCATGGTATATGGTATTACCGGCTTGGGGGTTGGGTTTCTTTGGGGAACAATGTGACATAACTGTGGAATTTGCAGAATGACATGACTTGCTAAGGCATGACATTCAGAAAAGTGAGAGTGTCTGTGTTTATTCATTTTCATCAAAATAATTTTTATCATGCACAAACAAAAACAACCCTATTCAAAGACTGCAAATCATTCTTATATGTATAAGGTTTTATAAAAGCATATAAAACTGGTCCAAACGGAGAACTTTGATTGACACAGCAAGCTACAAAGTTACAAACTGCAGCATCTTAAACTTACATAGGTGAGTAATTCCTCTTAACAAACTATGTTATTTCCGTGGCATCTGAAAAGCTTTGGCATCCTTCCTGTTGCTTTTAAGTTGAATTAACAATAATGTTTGTGTTTAGTGAACCAATTGCTCATGCAATCCCACATGAGTTCATCTTCAAATATGAGGCTGGCTTCAACCTAGCAAAGATCAGAAGAAATAAAAGAAACTTTAATTGGCCACAGAGTCATTATAAATTATCATCACAATGTGCGTTGCCATCTCCAAAATGCACGGTGTCCTCCACAGTCATGCCAACCGTTGACCATACAACACAGCCTATATTCTCACATTTCTCACTCCACAATGTTTTCATATTACAATGGAATGTAATGAAGGTTGCAGATCAGCAAATAAATCTGTACGTTCTAGTGTGGGATAACATGATGTTTCGTCATGCAGCCCCAGTCCAAAATGAGTTTGCTAAACACTCACAGTTTCTTGTACAATCTCTCCCACCATCCTCACCATTTCTAAACCCTATACAGGAGAATTTGGTTCTTGAAAAATATATAACCGGCAGCCATTTTGGCACATTCCTTTAGTGGAGGTTGTGGAATAGGCATGTGATGAAATTAATGTGGATGCGATTCAGGAATGGATAAGGTACTCATGGCGCTTCTTTCCTTGATGTCTGGCAAGGGAAGATATTGCCTGTGATGTGGATGAGGTGTTGTGGCCAGACCCGTCTGAGCGACAAGGTGCTGCCTAATTTTTTTGCCTACATTTTTTCAGCAAATTTCTTTTTCAGTTTACTGTTTTTCTTAAGGGGGGGGGGGGGGGTCAACAGCATGTCTCTGCAAATATTTCCATGCATGTGAACAATCTGAAAAACTGTCAACAAGTTGAACTATTTTAGTTTTATAGCTAGCATAATAAACATGAGAATACATTGGAAAGAAATTCATGTGAAAGAAATCTATTTGTCACAATATGAGTTTCACAAAGAGACACAAAATAGGAATGGTTTACATTGGCATTCCATAGACATGCAGGTGATTAACTTCTAATAAAGTTACAGTGTGTGCACCCTGTGATAAAATGTTGATCCATCCAGGTTGTTCATGCCGAGTAAAACCATTTCATAATAAACATGAAAACACACCTCTGACCTTTCTCAAGTTATCCATGTGTAAACATCTGGTTATTTAGCTTACTTTGCCCAAAGCCATAAAGGCATTAACAGTACTACATATTGTGAGTTGAAATATTCTAAACTAGTTTTAATATATATTTGTAATCATAAAGCCGTTGGAGAGATCTAATACTAAGTTTTGAATAGTAAGAAAGATAATTGTTGATCTCTTGAATTGTACAATAAATATCAATAATGTAACTGAATATATCTATAAAGATTTCATGACTAGACGTAACTTTCAATTTAGATATCTCTAGATATCTAAGGCTTCAATTTTGTGTGTAAAAATGTGTGTAATAAAAGCACTTGCTGATCGATTGGGGGAATAAAAACATATTAAAAACTTTAACATTTCTATCAAGTTGGCTGATTGGAGAGTGATTAGTCAAACAACCAATGAAAATGCAAGCTATGGGCTCAGGGTAAATGCTGCTATAAAATATTGTTTCTTTCAGAATACATAGACACAAACAGAATTCAGTATTTCTTACCTTTTTGATCTGTACAAAACACCAACGCTGCACTGGAAAAGAAAATATAAATACATTGTTGCCAAATCTAATATATATTGCCAAATCTAATATTTATTTATATTTCCTCATTACTTCCACACTGCACATCAGCATTTAAACTCAATGCACAGTACTTGTTAAAGTGCATTTTTGGACTGGCTTTCAGTCTTTACAAATTCACTTCCAGCACTGTTCGCCTTTTGTGGAAAATGTATTGTCAATGTGATCTTTTGTTCCAATGTATTGCAACTGGGGGTGGGTATGTATATGCTAAAACTAGGTAGTCATGACTTGGACATTGTTGGGGGGGCCCTACAGTAGTAGGCTTCTGGTAATCACCTGGTCTTTCCTAATTACAAATCTGGCTTGGATTTAACTTTAAAATGCAAAATGGACCAAAGCATAAATAATGATAACAACAAATACATGAATAATAACAATGTTTTTGTCATAAACACAGATGATGCTTTATTATATCATGATAATTAATTCCTTTGATGTTCTATTTAATGTATTCACTTCACCTCAACATCCAAAACATCTTCATACTAATATAAATATGTTGTGAATTCCATACTCCACAGTTCATTTTACATAATCCTATGTTCTGTCACCACATGTTGCAGTAAAGGCTGTATGGTTCCCATCGCAGATGGTAGCTTGATCAAAAAGACAAACAACAACAAATTCAGAACAATTGACTAGTACCACTGTGGATCCCTTAGATAGAGAAAAGCCAGTAATGAAGTCTAAGGCCAAATTGGACCACAGCTAGGATGGTACTGGGAGAAACGCTCCCATGTGCTCTTATTTGTAGAGCACATAGGACAAGTGTGTATGAAACCCCTAAACTGGGAATCCATCACAGGACACCAAAAACGCCTGAACAATAATTCCAAGGTCTGGTGGTCCCCCTCCTGGATCTGGCTCATTCCTCGGGACATTCCAGGTGACCTGTGATATGCCCCAGGTAATTGCAGCAATTTTATGTGATAGAGGAATAATAAGTTTCAACTGGTCAGGTATGTTCCCATACCTGAGAAAACAAATCTGGCCTGTTTTGTTAGACCATAGTCAGTACGACAGGGTATAGTGAAACCTCAAAAACAAAATAGACCACTAGACCTGACATGAAATCATCTGTTTTGCTTGCTAAATGTGAAACACCTTTTTGTCATCAGTCCCGACAAGGTACAAATGTTGTGCACCATCTAACCATTTGTCAAGCACAAGCTGGATTGCTAATTGTTTCCTATCCCCTACCAGGTAATTACTCTTAGTCAATGTGAGAAGAAGGTGCAGTGATGCAACTCCTTCTTAGGCCTTATGTTTTGAGACAATACTACCCCAATTTTGACCTTGGAAGCATTAACTTCCATAATGAAAGGTCCTTCGGGGTCTGGTAGCCTTAAAACCATAACAATAGTGAAAAAAGTTTAAGCCAAACAAATGTCTGTTGGGTTTGTGTTGAAGGGACCCTTGCCCGTCAGGTCCATTGTTGGAGCATCAATGTAACTAAAGTTCTGAATGAAACACCAAAAAAAATTCCAGCAAAGCTCAGAAATCTTTTTACTTGGCATACAGAATCAGAACTAACCAATCTTCAACAAAAGTACTTTTAACCAGATCTATGATTAGCATCATTTAAAACCTAAAAAGGAAACTTTATGAGAGTGGAACTCAGAGTTCTTGAACTTGACAAACAATGTCTCTTATGGAGTTTATGGTGTTTGTCCAGAGATCTACTAAATACTGGTTTAGATATTTTCTAGATAGACATAGACATCTGTCAATAGCCTCTCTAAGGGCCTCGTTAATAAACTATTGGAAGACTGCTGGCATGATCATAAGCCCAAGTAGCATCGTGAAATACTCATAATGTGTAAACTCAAGTGACAAATGAAAGAGGTCTTCCACTAATTTCCTTGCCTAATCCAAATCAGATTATAGACTGCCATCTTCTCTACAAGAACCCTGCCCCACTTGAAGAGGTTGACGGAATAAACCCTTGCTGAAGCGTTTCCCAGAGATACTCGTCCATAGATATCTTTTCTGGTCCTGATAATAAAAAGGCAGCCCCTAAGAGTCATTGCATTGTTGCTAAAAACCTTCTATAGTAGACTGGTGGAATCTGGGTGAAGTCTGAGGTTTAAAATTCTTCTGTAATTCAGATAAAATGTTTAGAGAAGAAGGTGGATTGCTGGCCAATGTTGACAAGAGTGGAATGGTCAGGGATAGCTCAGTTACATGTTGCCCTAGTCCCTGAAGGGTCAGTTTATTTTTGCCAATAGTTGTTACTTGGAATTAAAGAATTTCAATAATGAGGGAAGGCTCAGCTGGCTCCACATTCTGGTCACATCTCTCTTATCTAGACAATATGGCTAGAACCTAAGGGTGATATTATTATTAGAGGAATTATTTATTGGAGTTAAACAGATAACTAAAAACTAAATCAGTGGTTAATGGAATACCGAGAATATTGAGGGAGTCATGAGAAGCTACTGGAAGTTGCAAACTGATATCTGAAAGAAAAAAAGAAAGAGAAACAAAAAGAACATAACTACCAAAGGTGATTCGCGGTAAAGCATATGCGACCAGAAAGAAACCCAGATGTTCAAGATTTACTCACCCCGATATTGAACCCTTAAAATAGTGGACTGTGGTGCTGCACAAACAATGAATATTCTGGGGCAATAGTAGTCAGTAAAGAGAAAGTGTGGTAGAAAAGCAAGGGCAAAAAAAAGCTTCACTGGCTGATCTTTACTGGGCTAGCTCAAAGCTATACTAGCCTTAAAAACAAAATGGAGTTATTGCAATTGTACCACACTTTGTCTATGATAAAAACAAGATCATAGCTTACCTAAACATTTTAGTTGTTTAGTAACCTTTTACATGACAGATCTGTTCCTGCCATGGATGCAGACCCTAACCATATTACAATTAACAACGCGGTGTCAAGCAGCTGAAGGAAAGGCAGAATTATTGAAGGTAAGACAATCTGCTTTTATGCAATAACTGTTTAAATAGACCTACCCTAGGTGCAGGTTGTCACCCTTAATTGCAAGAAGGATTTAGTGCCTTAGTGCAATGTGCTCTGAGTCACATTTTATTGTCAAAGAGTCGCATTTTTTTGTTAATTAAAATTTGGGACTGCACATTTTTTAGTTATATTTAAACAAGGATTAGTTTAGGATTAGACTTATTATTAGTACTTGGAAGTGAAAATAGCTCAGTTAACCAAGACTCAATCTGATACACAATTATTATTTCATCTAAAGCCTAAATAACATCAAATATTTTTTTACTGAAAATAATGTGGAACCTACATTTGTATGGTGTTTTTTGATTCACTTCGATAAAGTGATTCAGGTGGGTGCTTTTGTAATAAGTAAATATTAGATGGTTTTATAGTTCAGTCTCTAGGAGGAGTGACTAGAGTGCGGAATGGGATTGGGGATATGTGATGTAATGTAAAACATCCAGAATTTATATGTGGACAACTAACAACAAGAAGCACAATAAGAACAAATTTCTAACATTGTGATATAAACCATGATTATGCCACTTTAATCAAAGTACAATTAAGATAGAGTAGCGTAGACTAGTATGTTTTATTGTGAGTTAACTGATCGCTGATTGTCTGTTAATCCTTATTTAGAGATGCATGTTTGTTCTTCTGCATTTCATCATTTACATGCACAAGCGGTTGTCATGGTTTCTTCTGTAATCTTTTGAGTAAGTCCTGGTATTCTGCGCCAAGTCAAGGTCATAGTGTGACAAAAGCGCTAGCTCAGAGGATGACTTCAATTCAAAGAAAAAGTCTGCTTCTGAGTTAGTGCTACAGCTATGCATTTTAAAGGATGGAATAAACTGAATTAAAACAAGATAATATTTACAATAAGGGGCTACAAAAATGGATGTTACATTGATATGGGTTTTAAAGTGTCATTCCAGTTTCTTAAATCACGAACACCAATACCACAAAATGCAATTTTAAAATTTTTATAAATTAAGTACTTAATAAATTAATTAACTTCAAACCAATATAATTGGTATGTGCATGACATCAATGCTGGCTGCAGTCACCATGGTTTACACCCACTAAGCAACAGCAAGAAATGGCAAAGTTCTTGAGCGATTGACTGTTCAAATAGATTCAGCAGGAATTCAGAGCTGTCCTTTAACACTGTTGAAAAATAAAGGCAATAAAAGAAAATGAATTACTGTGAAAATAAATTTGCAGAAATAACTGGAATCCAGGCTCTAAAACATAGATTGGCAGTTAACATTGTTGTAAATACATTATTTAAATATTTAGCATCTTTGTTTCCTTTTCTATGATGTGCAACTGTAAAGTTTTCATCAGCATATCTTAAAAACTATAATTTTAAGCTTTGAATTTATTTTTAAAGTTAATTTTAAAAATTGCTCCACAAAGCAGCATGGTCTGTAGATTTGAAAGCCGAGCTTGGAAAAGAGAAACAACATAATAATTTTCTGACTAGAACAATTTGTAAGATTAACTGACAATAGATAAATTGATCTTTGTACACAGGGGAAAATTCTTTTTTATGTTAGAAATGACTAAACTATTTTATTGATTAATGAAAAGTTGAATATAAATAATGTGAACACGTGTTACTTTGAAAAAAACACAAGTACTAATATGTCTAGTCCAACGTCCTTTAAAGCAGATAAACAAATTACCGGCCGATCAGGGCCATTCTGTAGAATGTTTTGCCATTCTCTGTATAGAAAATGGGGCATGTGTGAAGTGACATCATTGCATACCCTCTTTTGTAAATCTTTTAGCATTACATCTCCCAATGTTTAAACAACAAATTGGCTTTTTGCCAAAATACACCCACACATCCTTGTGGCCAGGCACACATCAACAATTTAAACTACCAAACACATAAGAAACATTCAGAATGCAAATTTATAAATATACAATATATGTTTGTTTGGTTAATTTGTTTGGTCATATGTATTTCAGATGAGTGAGTGAATATGAGAACGTGAGTATAAGATTAAATGAGCTTGGTAGCAGTTGTTTCATTTGTTTGTGTTGTTTTGCCTCTCCACCAGACTGAACCGTGAGTCGGGTTCACATGGCACCTACGCACTCGCCCACACATACACCCACAGACCGTATGCGTGCATACAGGCTGATACACAAACACACACTCAAACCAGCCTTCAACCATGTGAGTAGCTAGTCCCAGGTGAGTTCATCCCTCGAAGCAAAAACTGAAAATGTAAAAACCTACTAATATTGAGTTTTAGAGGACTAAAGACGACTGAGACAGAGAAATCTAAATTACTTTAACGTTCATTTTTAAAAGTATTAGTTTGTATCGATAAAGATGAAAATCACAACTGCGTTAGACAGCTTTCAAGTAGAAAGTCCTGTCTTTAACCCAGTGTTTTCATGATAATTATAAATATAGCTTGTATAAAATATGTTGCCAGATGTTCTCAAAATAGTTATCATTTAAATGAATTGTAGTGTGCATGTTTTGCTAAACAATTTATTAATGTATTATTATGTATAGTATAGGAAGTGGGGAGGGGGTTAAATTCATGCAAAGTGCAAATCTCTTTAAACAGTCATTCAAAGCATTCTCTGTGAATAATTAAAGTCTAATATTTTACATGACAACGTACATATCTGTATTATTTATATTTCACACTGGTTCTTCATTATCAATTTTTTCCACAAAGCACTCATTATGGCGAAATGCCTTTTTGCTTACGTTGTGGAGTGTTGCCAGAGGAGAGTTGAGAAAGAGATTTACATCTAAGATTTGCGTCTGAGCAGGAGCTATTGCATTTCTCAAATGTGCAAATTATAAAAGCTAATTTTGTTAAAATAATGTTAAGTAAAACTAAGATTAATGGATTTTCTTCAAAATGACCTGTAATATAGCGAGATGCCACTTTCACATATATATTATGTGAAACAACAACTGCAGCTTTTCAAACAGTGTATGCACTTGTAAGTGCTGTAAGGGGTTTGCGAGCTACAGAATGAATACATTTAAATACAATTGTGCTCTAGAAAGACTTACAGATTTACAATAAAATGTGGGTGCGGCACCTTTGTGATCTCCGTCTGTGTCAGGCCAAAGTCATTTTATTATAACAGTCTTTATGGGTAACAATGTCTCAGGAACTATGTCTCTCTGCTGTTTTCAAAATAATCATTTGTCCACAGGACATGACAACTAAATGAGTCAATGCAATAATATATCATACATCATTAATTTATTGTAGGAGTCCATTTCAAGTGAAAAAAGGGACCTCATGTATCTTGTGCATGTGCATGGAGAACATACCAAACTGCAGACAAAAAATATCCACACTATCCCATCTGGAAATCAAACCCAGGACTGGTTATTACTGTGTCAGTAGTGGTTCACACAGGTTTATTATTAGTAATAAGCTTATTTTAAATATTTATTTTCCTTGAATGAATATCTGATGCAGGCACCAACGGAGACCACACACAATTTTCTAAATAATAAACATTCTTATATTTAAAAAATTACCAACTTTATTAATCATAAACATCTCTTATTTTAAAATAAATTGGTTCTTGTGGCTATTATATTCAGACTTTAATCCCAGAGTAAAGTCCACTTTATTATGACTTTTATCTCAGAGTAAAGTACTCTTCCAACTTTAATCTCTATTTTAATCAATATATGATATGACAAACTATTTTATGTTATGTATTATTGATATTGCCTTGTATTGCATTTCCCCCAAAAAATTTGACTGACAGCTCCTTGTTGGTTGACGGGGGGTCCTTATTAAAATTTTAGGAATGCTAATGATAAGCTATTAATGTTAATAAACATCCATTTCTGCCTTGCTGGCTTGTAATACATTCCAAAAATGTAGAGGCAGAAAGCATTTACCCGATGTAATGTTGCCATTCCTTTTAACCAGTTTTTGACCAAGCGATTTAGTTTAGGTTTTGCAAACACGTCTTAACATTTCATTTCAGAAAGCTCTCCATGTATTCTCTATTGGGGACAGAGGCAGGTCAGTTCAGTAGCACCCCTTCTCGTTAGTAGGTACCTTTCCCTCCAGTAGTTCATACATACCATTGTAATGTGTGCAGCATGTGGTTTTGCATTATCTTGTGAAAATACAACATCCATGAAAATAGATATTGTACTAGTTAACAAAGAAGGTAATGCAGAAGGTAAAGTCAATTACATTCGATGATATTGTGCACTGTAGAGGAAAATCCCCTCCAGCCATACTTTGTGGTACTCATAGAGTGACAAATCAAGTCTTTTAAGCAAGAGGTGTAAAGAACAATTACAATAATGTGGTTGCATAAGAATACTTTGTTGAAGGACTGTGTGTGCGTGTGTGCGTGTGTGCGTGTGTGCATTCAGGGGACTGAGAGCCCTTGATAGTTGTGTAGGCAATAATCCTCTGCATGTGTACACGCATAAATATGAACAGTGTTGGGGGTGGATAGGCATTTGATGCTGAGCAAGTCTGCTGACCAACAGAAAAAAAGACAGATATATAATGTGTTGCATCAGGGTATCGTGATAGAAAGATCAGTGAGCTAAACGGAGACATCAAATAACCAATAACAACGTGGGATCCAAAATAAACACCTAAAATCAAAATGCAAGCTCTCCTGGATGCGAGGATTTTTCAGCCAGATTTGTCATTTTTGGGTAAGAAATTTCTTTTTTGAGTTAAACATTAAATTAATAAGAAAATGTACATAAAGGTAGGCAGTAAAAAGGCTCAAAAGAAGATTGAAAGAAAAAATGAATTTAAATGGTATCCTAAAGAAAAATGACTTATATACTACATATGCTATTCTTTCGGGATTCAGAATAACAATTTGTTGTTTAACTTATAAATCACATAATGCCAAGTTATTGTTAAACATGTTATTCGTAGCTTCACGTTATATTAGCCATTCGCATTGTGTGCCTAGCAATTCCATTAACTTTGTTCTGATTGACTCACTTTATTAGCGATCACCTTCTCGTTTTTAACTGCCATCTTCACTGGCTTTTAATAACCATGTGTCACCTGAGTCTCACCCAGTACAGTAATTCTCGCATATGACCGGAAAAGATTTTCTTCTATTGATTCTGGAAGAATCGATTCTTTTAATCGAGCAGTGAATGAAATGAACCGAGTCGCGACACTAACAGCCATTAAATAATTTTAGATTTTATACCATTTTTAAAATAAAAAAACTTCTTTGCAGTTCGTAACCGCTTTCATTCAGATATGACTCGAAAAGAGAACGTTATTTAACCATTTCTAAACAGGTTAGTGAGACGTTTATTTGGCATAAATCAAACTATTGATAGGGACAATTCAGTAATCGATGGCTGTTTTTAGTGTTTGGGGATGGGTTTAGATTCCGTGCACACACACACACACACACACACACACACACACACACACACACACACACACACACACACACACACACACACAC
>JAOTRQ010064069.1:0-13189 GCA_028565875.1 Hoplisoma paleatum
CCAACCCTGTATCTCTACAGGGATCATGTTTCTGTGACTACGGGACAATTTCCACATTTCCGATCAACCTAGTGCATCTTTTTTGGGAGGAAACCGGAGTACCCGGGAGAGAGAGAGAGAGAGAGAGAGAGAGAGAGAGAGAGAGAGAGAGAGAATGAATGAATGGCCTTACTCAAGCTGTTATGCCGTGAAACATAAAATTAAACCTCAAATGCATATTGATTTTGGGCTGCATAAGCACCTCAATTCACTGTTGAGGTATTTATGCAGCCCAATTACAGTTTGGTTCAAAATAACTTAATTTGGTCCAAAAATCTAAATTCTGGAATGGAAAAGGTTAAAGTAAACTTACCAGAAAGGCCCTTTCTCAAGTTTACATCGTGTATTAATGAGCAGTTGTCAGTCCTATGATAAACAAACAAAAAAGTGACTAACTGGTCATTACTAGAGTTCCCAGGAGCACATAAAATCTCCAGCTTAAAGTTATACATTTACATTTTTAATTTACCTTTTAAAAATCTTTGCTTTTTTAAATGTATGTATTTCATTTGTATATAGACATATGTTAAACCCATGTCACACATTTAAATATTACTTATTTTGTTGGTAATTAATGGGCATGTTAATTACATGTCACCCTGAAAAACTTTGAATTAGTTTTACCCAGAATTAAATATGTTGGTAGTGAAAAATGTGCATTTGGCAAACTTATGTTCTAGTTCTGAGGTTAATATTTTCTTCTCTGACCATCTTGTGTGTTTTTGTTATACAGATGAACTGTGGTCTGAAACTGATATAAATAATACAAAATATTTCTATAAGACAGCACTTCTAGAACAAACGAATCCAACTAATTGAAAAAGAAATTACATATTGTATATAAATATATTGTACAACATTGTTGTCTTGATGACTCAATTTATTTGATTCTTTTGGCTTTCTGAACCAGATATAAACCAGCTTGACCAGTTAAAAATCCAAGCTGGTTTAAAGCTGTTTTTTCAGCAGGGAAATAAGGTTATCATTTTAAAACTTACGTTTTTCTTGAAGGCTGTTCAGCTGTTGTATAATACACAGAGCCCCTGTCAGTTTCCCAATATTAGATACAACATATCAGCTTACACCACAAGTTTGTGTGTGCTGGACTGTAAATCAGCACATCAATGGAAACTATCTGTCCTTCATTGACCCTGTCCCCATAAACACATTTAATCTTCAATACAGTGGGACTAGAAGTATGTGGACACCCCTCATGTTGGTGCATACTGAGCCTAACTATGACACTATAAGCTGGGTTTGGTTTCTTTTGGACTCAGTGATACCAATGTTGGTATCGATAATATCCACTTTATATTCTATTCAGATCAATACTCTCACCACTACCAAATATTGTGTTGGGCAGTACAATGAGAGCACAAATACTGTTCTAACATGTCTTTGTATGTATTTTCCTAATGGAGAAGACTGTTTAACTTGAGAAGTTACAAATTGGATACAAATTGATTGATGATGGGGCTTAAACCAGCCACCTTCTGATCATCAGTCAAGTGTCTGCCCTGTTCAACAGTATGACTTGAAGCAAGGTTACAAGGCTTTAACTTGAGACCCAATTCTAAATGATTTGACTTTAGAGCAGATGTAACTTATCACCTCTAAAATATGATGGACTCAGCTGTAAGTAGCTTTGGACAAAGGCGTCTGCTAAATGCAGAGTACATAAATGTAACACAACACACAGCAAAAAGTTTTAAAGATATGGAGGTCTTTATTAATTTCATTTTTTAAAAACAACAGGAAGTTCTTTCACCAGCCCATACAGAACACATACACAAACAACTTCAATCACTGAAACATACAGTGGGATTTTCACACAATCTCTTTCTCACCCAATCTCTTTCTCACACACACAATGTAAACATTGCAGGCAGGAAGTGAATATAAAAGCAAGGTAGTTGTCGGTGCTCTTGTTTCCTGCTCACAGACGTCTGGAATGTAAAACGGCCGCAGGAGGACAGGAGGAGCCATATCTCCCTAGAACCCCCCACCCCAAGACACACAAACGGATTTAAGGAAAGCTAAAACAAGCCGATAATTAGAAGTCTCAATGGAGCAATCAAATAATTTCACCACAATCTCTATCCACTGCATCATGAACACACAGGAGGTGAATAAAAACAAAGTGATACTGCTGTGATACATATCCAGATCTCAGCCATAGTGTGTTAGCAAATAGATCCAACCACTTAGGAATATGGTTTTCAATATTTCATCCACCTCCTGGGCATCTTTAAGTACTAGCACATTTAGGGACACTGAATCAAACAGCGAGCTCTGCATTGATGATGAAACCACTGAAATGATACTTTAAACATGTCCGTTTATCTAGAAAGAACAAGAAAACAAGCTTAGATTCAGGAGTCAAATCAAATATAGATCTAATTGATCAAATCTTTAATTGGACTTTGGTAAAAATGGGTCTGAATACACTAGCATATGTTTGAATGCAAAAAAATGTTCTATTATTTAGTATTTAAAAATGTATTAGTATTGAACCACTTTTTGGACTTCTGAGTTTGCGCTGTTGTTTTCCTGTGATCACAGAAGAGTCAAAGTTCTCTCTTAGTCATACCCACATCAATAACTAAATGAGAGCAAAATCACTTCATAAGAGGCAAATAATCTGAGAAGCAAGATGACATTAAACCCAGGTAAATATAACGACAACAAACTCAAAATAAATGCCCCTAAAGTATGATCTTTTAATCACAACGAAGAAAGATTAAAATATTCTACAGGCCAAACACTTCAAATCTTCATAGCTGTTTAATGACCAACATAGTATGTAGAACTCTCTTATGTCCAAATGAAGTCAAATCAAATAACGACAATGGAGAGTCATATCACCACTCACTCCCTTAATAACTTCATAATATTGTATTTCAAGTGTGCAGCTTAGAAGCTTCATTTTTCAGCTTAGATAAAAAAAATCAAATCAAGGATATGATCTGAGCTCCTAGATATAGGAACTCACCCGGCAGGATAAATAAAAAGCACCATGAAATTCATTTTCGTCTTACAAGTTTTCTTTAAAATAGCAGATGCAGATTTGGAGCGTTGCCTGCATATTTAAACAATAACGGAGGAAAACTCTAAAATGGTGCAGTAGACAGAGATTAAGTTAACAATCTCAGAACTTTAGGGGATTACATGTGTTATGTTTAAGACTCTAGTAGAAATTTAGTGTTTATGACAGGCGCGGCATGTCCTCCTTTCTTTGCTAGTTGAAAGCAGGTCTTAACGTTAACACGGCATAACGAATCTCTGCGTCTCTGAGCCAAACTTGGCAACCCAAGTCAAACACACTCACACATTGGTATGTGCACTACTTGATGCCCTCGTGACCCTTTTTGGCGCGTACGAAGTACAAGGCGTTGGTTTTGGAGTGGTACTTGACGTTCTGTTTCTTGTCCATAAGGCCGCCAAAGATGATGAGCTCGCCGCGGCCGCGAACTACTGTGTGCAGACTGGTCTCGGGGGGGCCAGTGGTGGCACCGTTGCCAAACACACGCCAACTAACCACGGTGTGGGAAGATGCCCGGGAAATATCCAGCACATACATCTGCATGGGCTTGCAACTGAGTGCCTGGTACAGGGGTTTGCCCACATTCAGGCTCTGTGGTGGCACTGAGTGACCCAGACGCCGTGCAATGGGAGGAAGGGTGTGGTTGTCCATCGAGGGTGGGCTGGAGGAGGAGGGGCTGCCGTTGGAGGAGGATGAAGGTGGCGGAGAAGATGACGAGAGGCTCTTAACAGCCTCCAGACCCCGACGAAGAGCGGCAGGTGAAACGGCACCTGGCGGAGTGGGGGCGCCGTCTGCGCCTGACTGCTCTGTAGGGGGAGGGGCCATGGACGAAGAAGGTGGGGACTCCCAGCCATAGTCGGCAGGCGACTGGGCATGCCGGTGAGGGGAGGGGCTGGTACGAGGAGAAGGCGATGACTCGGTGGGTAACGGTGGGCTGTCAGGCAGCTGAGACGGAGACGGTTGCTGAGAGGAGGGGGAGTGGCTTGCATCCCTGGCACCACCCCTGAAGGATGCTGGCCGCGGTCTCAGAGTCCCCCATCTCCCATTGACACAAGGCGCCTCCTCTACGCTGTTGGCGACGGCGCCTGAACGCACAGGCGATTGTGAATGTAGTGGGGGCGTGTCCGGGCCCAGAGAAGGAGGTGTGGCACTGATGGGGGAGGGGCGGGAGTTAAGACTCGGACTCAAAGGGGCGCGACCTGATGGAGCCTGAGAGAACACAACCACACACTCGCCCACCTGCAGAGAGAGAGAGAGCGCAAAACATCAGCATTTAACCACATTAAAACCAATTCTTTTAATAGAACCCTGACACCCCCATTCTGTCCACCTTTTCTCCTTTTTGCTAAAAACCGTGTTGTCATAAATGTAGCAGATCTGGGCACTTCTGTCCTTGAATCAAACTTCCCTCATGTGGAGATCTGAGCCAACCACCAGAGAGAACCATCAACGCAAAGACAATCAACCTTTCCACAGCACAACCAGTCAGCACAGTAATACTGCTACCATCTCTATGTTCTACCCTTACTTATAATAGTCATATTTTCTATTTAGCTGAGTATCGTTCTTAAGAGAACTAAAGCCAGAATACATACATTAATTTGTTTTTTTGGTTTAATTTGGTTAAAATTTTTGATTGTAATGTTCAGAGGGGGAAAGTACATCATCAGATTAGCCTAGTTTGTGTACCTTGCAGGCTGGGTGGCACCAGAGTTCAGGGGCGGCGTGTTCTTCGTTTTCCACTCGCAGCTGCTGCCATGACCAGGAGGGGGCACCCATGTGCAGCAGCCAGGCATCTTTCAGCAACTGCAACACATCAAGAAAATGTGACACGAACGATTTTGAATACACACACAACAGTCAGAAGAAAAGTGCACTCACAGCATTTGGGCCTCCGCACCCCCCCAGGATCAGCAGCGTCTTGTTATTTATCACAATCTGAAACAGACAAGCAGAGTTGACATTTCAATTCTTGTCATTGTCTAATTTTGCTTATCAGCACCAATCTGGCAGAGGATGTAAATAAGCCATACTGAATCAAGAGAGGATCACCTGACTCTGGCCTCCACGGGGGTGAGGAGCCGGGCCTGCTATGGTGGGTTTAGACCAGGTCCACTGATCCAGATCCAAAACCCACACTTCATTACTCCTGTTTAACACATACACACAAATAATCCATCATCAAAGAAACAAGCGAAATTGTAAGAAAAAGAAAACAAATGTGTGACAGTAATGAGAGATCTGTAAATAATAAAAAAATATAGTTAGGTACATCTGTCGAGCCCCGAGAGATCCCCCAAACACCACCATGGTGTTATTTATGACAGAGGAGGAGTGACCCGCCATGGGTGGAGGGCCATTCGTCGTGACAATACAGTTCCACCTGGAAGACAGTAAAACAAAGAAAGATTTCAATGTTTCATTTTCAGATACATTTAGCAGACAATTCTTTCCAAAGCAATTTACAGCAATAGACAATTAGGAGTTAAATGCCCAACAGTGGCAACCTGGCCATAACAGGGCTTCAACCACCGACCATCTGATCATCACTTCAGAACTTAGCTGCTACCTTACAACTTTTTCAGCTGCAGCAGTTGAAAACTGATGAACAAAATATTATAAAAGACAGATTATGCTTTTGAGGTTCAGCGACCCCTGGTGGCTAAGTGTCTTTCTCAGACCCCAAAATTACAAAATTACAGCCGGACAAGTCCCATTACAACATTGTATTATATAGTTCATACGGCATGTGAGTAGAAACTGCAAGACCTAGCATTACTTATCACTGGTGTGAAATTCCCGTGAAACGCATCTCCACACTCACCAGTTTTTGGAGGGTGAGTATGTGTGGATCTCATCGAAGAAACGCTCAGGCTGGTGCAGAGGGTACGGACTGGGGCGTGTCCAGCCTCCAAACAAAATCAGCAGATCCTTAAACATGACAAGCGTGGCACCGGCTTTGGGAGACGGGTACGATCCTGCAGCAAAGAAAAAAAAAACAGATCAGCATAATAGTAATACACAGTGTAAAGTCTGTATGTGCATATACTCACCTGAAGCCAGGGGTCGGATCCACTCCTTACTGTTCAGGTCAAGTCTCCAGAGGTCGTTAAAAGCAGCGTTACAGTTAGTCTGTGTGCAGCCACCAAACACATACATGGACTGATTGAAGTCATAGTAGCACGCACCTAGACACACACACAGATAGATAAATGGACGGGTGGATGTTATCCAATCTGTGTTTGTGTGTACTGACTGCGGGAACGTGTGTGTGAACAGACGGTGAAAGAGTGCTTGCATGTGTACTGAATTGTGTGTGTCTGTGTGTACTGACTGTGGGAAAAGCGTTGGGAGATAGGGGTTCCAGGATACGGGAAGGTGCGACTCTGCCACTGGATGTTGCCCTCATGAATAGCCCTCAGGAAACCATGGTAACACTGATATGCCACACCTTGAGACATCAAAGGCACATTATGAACCCTTTGAAGTGCTTTCAAAAGCTCATTAGCACCTCTGTGCTTAATTACAATGGTCACACACTGTGCAGGACTCACCTTTGATGAGGCGGTACCACTGTTTGCACACCAGGGCGGCGGTCTTGTGCTCCTGGTATGGTGACAGGAAAGACAGGATGAACTCCAGGACCTCCTCAGGTAGCTCACAGATCGCCCTCTGGCTTCTCTTCCCAGAATGCTTGGCACAGCTCAAGTTCTTCTGTCCACCTACATGTCCTATCTGGTCATCACAGCAACCAGGCAGTGTGACCCTTGAGTCCTCTGTCTCCATGTCCATGAAGCCACTGAAACAGGCCTCGCTGTCAGAGGAGCACGCCATGCCAGCTGCACACACACACAAAATGTGATAAGATATGATGAAATGCGATTTTTACAACATGTGATAAGATGTTGCGAGATGTGACTAGATGTGGCACCATCAGTTCTCAGCATCTCACTGGAAACACCTCTCTCTGGAACTGCAACATGGACTCAATTTTTGCATTTATAATAGAATTTATGTTGAGCAACTGCACTAGGACAACCGTGAGCTGGTGGTTAGAGAGCCTCATTATCAGAAGGTTTGCTGGTTCGATTCTGACAGTTAACAGGTCACAACCATGCAAGACATGTCCTTAAGCAAGACACCTAACCACTAACTGCACCTAGGGCTTTCCACCGCCACGGGTGCTCACTGCTGCCCCTAGTGTGTGTAAATGTGTGTATCACTACACAAAATGGGTTAACAGAGAAAGTGCATGGTAACTGTGTAAATTATAACAGTAAAGTAAGTATTATAAATATTATACTGCTTTGCACTCTGTGTTCAATCCTGATCCTGGAGTGATCATTTTGTTTCAAGATGTACTGGTATGTAGATGAAATGACAATAAAACCTCACTTTTTTTAAATCTGAGAAGATGTGAGAATATTGTGTCAAGACGTGGTGGAAACTGCAGCACAACAGAGAACTGCAGGATAGATTGAGGATCTACTCAGTTGTCACTGCCTTCAGAGAACACAAAGTTTTACTGGACAAGTCTCACACAAGGCAGCATCTTTTTGAGTTGTTTTGAGTCAGAGGGACTTAAGCTACTAAAACAAAAACAAACCGGTTCAAGAACAGCTTTTAAAGTTCCCGACTGCGGGATCAATAGTCTGTGCAGCCCTGAAATACTTAAATAAAAAAAATCCCTCTTTTTATATAAATAATCATTCCAATTCTGAAAGTATAAGTGCATGGAACAATATATTGGATTTTTGCTTGAACCTAGAGACTTTTTTTATATAACAGCATCTAAGATCAGCTGTACGGAACACTGTGCAAAACAAAAAGACTATAAACACTGACTTTACATATTTAACAGAACCAAATTTAACAACTTCGGTATTAAAGTGCATTTAAAACTGTGATTGTGCTATGTGGTTGGGCTCGTTAACTCGGGTGATGTCTGGTTATATCAGTGTTTCTTTATAAAAATAAAATAAAATCAGTGTACAGAACAGTGAAGCGTATTTGTATTGTAGGATAAACAAACCAGCTAACAAACAATGAGAGGGCATCAGACCCACTCGGTGGTTTGAAATGCATTCTAATAAAAGTGTAATCTTATAAATAACTGATTAGAAGTCCTGTTATAGATGACACCCTATAAAAATGATGTAGAACAGCAATGCCGTTTATGCTAACCTCCCGTTATGGCTAATTTACCGGCGCTAGCTCGGTGCTAACAGAACCGTTCAGGAATAACGCTCAAGAACAAATGATGTTAGAACAGAGGAAAGAAGCGTTGAAAGTACCGTGGTATGTCGCTCTTCTGTGCACGAGTCGCTGCACCTCGGGCCGTAGTAGTTCTATAAAGATTCAGTCTATTAGCTCCAGCTCCGTCTCCTCACTACAAACATCCGCCATCTTCCACATAAACTAACGCACGCAAACGGACGCGCGCACGTACTCGCGCAACGCCGGGGATTGCGAGTCGCTCTCATGCGCGTTCACGCGAGAAGCTCAAACCACGCCATCGAAATCATTAATAAAAACAACTGAACTAATATTTACGTACAACACTGCACGCTATATATGCTACATAATGTAAAACACGAGTACACGCACTTTGAACAAGACAAGTACTGAGCACATTTCCAAAGGAAGATTATTTTATTCTTGCAGAAGTGTTGACAAGTAAGGCCACTAGGGGCAGCAAACTTCAACAGCGACCTCCAGCGGCCTCGTCTGTCTGTACGACTTTCCAAAAATAAAAGTACAGTCGTGAGGAGTCGTAATGTTGCTTTTACGTTTGTGTTCGCTTGTATTAGTTAATTAAAACTGATCAAATCATGAAAGACGACGACGTCTGTGAGAACTGGGAGGACGCGGCCGACAGCGGAGTGAGACTCATTTGTTTATCACTTAAGTGTATATAGTATTAGCTTATCTCAAATGTATTTGTTTTGTCATCACATTCAGTACTGGTTATAAAAACAATGGTTTTTAGTCCCTTTGTTATATTTTTGTCTAAACACGAATGTTCGCGTTATGAAATCTCGTTTGATACTTGCTTGTTTTTTTAATAGCTTCGTTGATCGGGATAAAGCTAACTGGCTAATAACAGTGCATTGCTAAGTCAATTTCCGGGTCCTAATGCTAGTATCTTTTGATTTTTTTTTCCAGGAAATTGAAAGAAGACTAGAGGCCAAATTAAAAATTAATCGCAAATCCAAGTGAGTGTGGAAAAATGTTATTATTAATTGACCTTTGTAAATAGAAAAACGGTAATTCGCCTTTTGTGAATCTTGTGATGACTAATGATATACTTGATTCTAAATTCATTTATGAATCGATTTTATTGGAAAATGTATCACCCTTAGGGGACTGAAATTAATCGTTTTGAAATCAGCAAGAAATTAAATGTTTTTCTTTACACAGGCAATAAAATGAATTTATTATATTTTTAAATCCACTCAATAAAAATATTTGTATTTACATTATTTTATTTGACCTAGTGCACACATGTCACAGAACACTATGGTGCATTTATTGAAGTCAAACTTTGGTTCTCATTTGAAGGAGGAACGTACCTGTGAAGACAGGAGTGGTGACTCAGGATGAATCCCTGCCAGCGGCTCCGCCACCTCAGATACGTATCTTGAAGCGCCCTCCAAGCGAAGGTGCGCTTGGTACACAAGGGGCAAGTTCACGACCTACCCAACCACTCAAACCGCTAAAACAGAGAGAGGCAGAGTACGCTGAGGCCAGGAGGAGGATTTGGGGTAGCGCCAGTGCTGAAGAACTCACACAGGATAAGGAAGATGCGGATAGGTACAACATCTTGAAATCTTATGCCCAAGTTTGATGGATTCTACACTTAACTGATTAATTTTTTTCACATTTTTGTTTTTTTATCAGCCCTTCATCAGCTTTGTTGGAGGTTTTACGACCGAGCACTAACGTTATCCGGCAGCCATTTGGACCGGACGGAACTCCAGGTTTCTATCTCAACAGATAGAAATGGACAGTGACAACTGAAGATGGGAAGTGCTGGGGACTGAAGAAACATGCACTGTACAAATGTTTTATTTGACCTCTACTTTAATTGTTTCTTTTTTCTAAAAATGCGACAGACAAGAGAGAATATCATAAAGGACTACTTTTCTCTATTTGACTCTAAGCATAGACTGGCAACACAGAGTAGAAACACTACAACTGAGTGGTATTAATGTGACAACAATCTACCTTCCTTTTGGCTTTCTCCATCTTGTCCAGATTTACTAAATGCTGATGTAGGTTCAGTCTGGAGAATGTTGGGGTATGTGGAGATGCATGTGGAAAGAAACATCATTACCGGCAAAGGTAAAACTGGTATGTACCAAGAGCCTGTGTATATATATTCAGTATTATTGAACAGATACACGTCAGGACAATCTATACAAGTAACATTTTACCTCCCAGTGTCTAAGATTGTCCAAATAATTTGACAAATTCTGCCAACATTACTGTGTTTCAGTGTCCTAAAATGATAATTGTGATCTCATTGTGTCTTTTAAAACTCAGTTTGAACTCTAACCTTAATTTCTCAGAAGTAAGTATTGTGTAATCCGGTGACGGACAGTCATTAAGTGCAACAAAAACACTAAAAAACAAGAACATTTCAGTTCCTATTGTCTTTTTCTTCAAGTCTTCGTGCATGAGTGTTTGGTCTTAAAACATGTTAGAACTTCAGATTCAGGCGGATTACTGATGTACAAATAGGTATTATATAAAGGTAACATGCAGCTTTTGTTTGTGTTTTTTTCTCAGAACATTTATACAGGTTATACAGGATTAGAAAAACTAAAATAAATTAATTACATTTTTCACCTGTTCACTTTAAAGACAGCTTAAAGCCTGTATATAAGACTAGGAGAAAACTACCTGAGCCCAAAAATTCACACAGGAAAATTATATTATAGATCCACTTGACCACTTAATTAGCCAATCAGAGAAAGCTCATTTTTAAAGTATGTTTATGTAAAGTATCTTAATGTTTATCTTAAAGTTAATCTTAAAGTATCTTAATGTTCCAATCCAGTTAACAATTTTAATGATTTAACAATATTCAATTACAGAAATTATTCTGACTGAAAAAGTGATGCTATTTTAGTTATAAAATGGTTTTTGTGACCTGTATGTCACAAATGTATGTACATTGGCATTTAACTTTAAAACTTGAGATAATGTCATGTGACATCTTGCACACAATAAGAAAAATGCCAATTAGTTACTCAATTTATTGCAATCAATTATTTTGAATCAATATATTCTGCTCTTCAATTTAAAGCATATTTAAATTAATATAAAATAAAAATAAAAGAATTAAATTATTAATATGTCCACGGCACAGTGTCTTAATGTTCTTGCATGTTCACCCCATGTCTGTTTATTCTGGGTGCTCCGGTATCCTTCTACAGTCTAAAAACATGCAGGTAAATAAAGATATAAAATTATCCATGATTTCCACAATTTGATGTGACTTATGTGATGAAAATACATTAAATATTTTTTAAATCTGTACTAAACCTTCTCACCAATGTTGAGCCTAATTAAATGTTAATGTATTTATGTGTAGTATAAATTCCAAGAACCAGTTTTAGGGAGATCATCACTGGAGAGAGAATTGGAAATGTGTCTTTGCCAAGTGTTTGCAAATTGTGCATACTGGAAACATGATTTGAGGTGTACCATGGTGGCAAATAACACGACACACAACGTGTTGGAAGATCCATCCATGGCTTGACAAACATTGTTTGGAGATTTTGAAATTTTCATGTTTATCAAGGTGGTCATTGGAAGTGAACCCTACTTTGCTTTGAAGGTGGTGACGTGGTCAAGATAAGATAAGATAATCCTTTATTAGTCCCACAGTGGGGAAATTTGACAAGCGGTGTCAAATACTCCCATCAATGCAAACTACAAAGTGTCTGCTGATAGTTTTTCTCTTCAGCACCACTGGTGTGCAACCTTCTTCAGCGACATATCCACGGAAGCAGTCGCAGCAACTTTTTGCATTAAAACTAAGGCGCTTACGCTCGGTGACAATACCCAGCAAACCCTGTACTGAAAGATCCGGTCTGCAAACAGAGGAATTCTCTTGAACTTCTTCACCGAATAAATCTAAAAGCTACATTTTTCGTAATTTATTAAGGTTCTTTTAATCATAATGATGCAGTAATCGGTTTGAAGGTTTAGTGAAGGACTTTTACTGTGAAGTTTTGAGTTTCGTGAGCTGTACTTCCTTCTGTTAGAGATCAGGTGACGGCAGCAGGATGGCGGATGATCTGTATGAGTCGGTACTGTGCGTTAAACCCGAGGCTCATGTGTACCGGATCCCTCCCCGACCGTCCAACCGCGGATATCGGTACATCATCTTTTTAACTATTGATATAAATTATTAATACGTAACCGCTTCCTTTGCTCGGAGTTTTGTAGCTCTGCTGAACGATAATGAGGCACAATGCTAATTAAGGAACAAATACCGCTCTCTGGTTGGTCCGTTTTTTGTCATTTCATAATGGAATGAAATCCTATGCTGCGCTTTCCATCCGCTCAGTTAGCATGTTGCTAACTATCGTATGTTTGTGTGAGTGGATGTTAGCAAGTTCTGATTCTGACGACCGAATTTCTATGCAGTTTGATCCTTTTAATAAGTTGCCTAATATCTCAACGTATATACCACAACGTGTAATAATGCTTTTTTAATCAATCAAATTTAAGATGAACAGAATAAGGAACTGATGGTACTGATGGTGGAGCATTTACTACTGACCATTTATGTGGTCTTCAAATCTTTGGAGTAACTTTGGTTGAAGTATGTTCAGATTTTTTGTTATATGTGAAGAAATGCCAGTTGAATTAACCCTCTTAAGGCAGGCGTTGCAGATTTGCAACAGCTAATTGCTAGTTACCTAATTACTCCACATTCATATTTTATGAGCCTTATTTTACTCAGAAGTACAACTGCAGGACTTAGTTGCACATTATCAACAAACAGTTTCCCCCTAGCTCACCAGATGGCAGTGCTGTCTCTCTTCCAACATGGATGCCTCCTTGGTTTCACTGAAACAGATTTTCTAGGCA
>JAOTRQ010064090.1:0-13188 GCA_028565875.1 Hoplisoma paleatum
ATATGACGTTTGATAAGAATGTATAACAGTATCTCTTTGCTACAGGTTGCAGGAGTGTCATGCTTTCAGCCAGTTTTAAACCAGTCCAGTCCTGTTAGTGCTCTATAGCACCGCCGTGCGGATCCGGCGCAGGTGCTCCACCGGGCGCAAAAGGAAGGAGGGGACATCCCTTGAGGCAGAAAGGAGGCAAAACGGAAAGTTTGGGATCGGATCACGTGATCCAGCATGCGTTTCTGCCTGGCTCTTTGACTCGGAAACGCGCTTTGAGACGCTCGGATCGAGGCAGGAAGGAAACGGCGCTCGGTGCGCATAATGCGCGGAGTACCAGCTGTCATATGAGACAATACACACCGTTTACCGACAACACATTGTTTCCTCGCGGTGTGTGTGTGTGTGTGGATATCGGATCGTTTTGGGCTTGATTGCTACGGATCTTTTTGTTCGGAGCGATCATGACATCTCCGGCGAAATTCCGCAAAGACAAGGAGATTATAGCCGAATATGAGACGCAAGTTAAAGGTAAGTGAATCGGCCTTGCCGTTCGAGTGTGGTCCTGTTTTAGACCAGTTTTCATTTGCACAGCTGGACGTTCGGTCGAAACAGATCCAGCCACCGATCGTCGCAGGAATCCGGTAATACGCGCTGCTTTTGCGCATCTTTGAACCCCGGTTCATTGAACCCGATTGCGCACCGAAACCGATGGAAGTAGAAAGCACTCCCTCAAAGGGTCATCGGGTGCAGACCAGGTACATATCCCGTCCAGGGACCGTACAGACTGACCACATGCAGGCTTTTCATAACCGTGCAATTACATGCACTCTCACCCAATGCGCATTTATATTCCATGCGCAAAGGCAATTTGCCAGCATGTGGTCGATGCAGGGCGTTTTCTTTTTTTTAACATCCCCATATTACTCACGTGTCTTCAGGACTCATTTCTTTCAGTTCCTTTAATCAGCTTTCACACTGCAGGTCCATTCACGGACCCCCCAAATAAGCACCTTTTGTTATCAAGGCACTCCAAGGTCTGGAACAGTGTAGATTACAGACATATTACACTCATCAATAATAAATCTTTTTTTTAAAAGAACAATATGAGTTAAACATGTTTCTTTGTCTGAAATGAGCACAAAAGCGTGTTTGGTATATTTTGGCACCTGGATCTGTTTTTCTAATAGGCTACAATGCAATACAATGTGAAACAATACAGGACCCTTTATTTTGAAGCCATCCAGATGTGGCTTCCATTATCAAAGCTGTAATATTGGCAATGCAGTATCTCCACCTATGCATTTATTTGAACAACTTGTTTGCCCTGGTTGGGGTTGGAGTTGGAGTTGAGGTCATGACCGTTCTGTGGTCAGGTGCTAGAATAAAACCTGAATAAAACCTACACAACAATGCACTAGATTGTGTCACTGTTGATCATCATTTCCACGAGCATTTTCAGCATTTATTGCACACTCGGGTTAAGGGCCTTGTTCAGGGACCCAACAGTGGTAGCTTGCTAATTACTTAAAGCAATAAAGGCTGGATTCATACTTCTGTGTTGACCTCCACCTTCATAACATAATTTTCCTTTTATAGTTCTGCATTGAGGTCATATTTGGACCGTGAAGTAATTCACTGCCACAACACTAGAGGGCGCTCAGTTACTGAAACCTCTGTGGTGTTTGTTTTTATACAATAGTTTTAGTGATGAGTGAGAACGGTCGTTGTTGTAATTTTTGGCTGATTGATTTTGAAAATGATTTTATATCCTGGAAGGTAAATAAAACATTGTCAACTTCATGGCACCGATATATGCAGAAAGTGACTACTTGAACTACAAGTGTGCATGCTCGATTGTTTTGATGGCTGCCGTGCTCCCCCTTGTGGTTTGCGTTGATAATTCATGTGGTCTCTGTGGATGGGAGTTGCAGTAGGTTTAATTTTATTGTCCGTACACAAATACATAGGTCTGTATTTTGTGTATTGCAACAAATAACAAGAGAACACGAAACTGGTTTAGTGGTACTTGAATGGCATGGCAATAACTCTACTGAACACCTTTAGATTGAACTAATCATCTCGTCCTTGACGTTCGCTTCACTCAAATATGAACATGAATCTGCGGTGCAAACAGGGGCACCATGGGAAGTAGAGGAACGGCAAATGCTTAGGAGGGTTTCTATTGATTAGCTCAGTTGTAACTTGGTTTTGCAGCGCTCGCAGTTGCAATAATGAAGCTAATCAGAGCGGAACAGTATCGAGTGATGAACTCTGAATGGTGTTAAAGGAGCAGTCGAATATTTGGCCCAAACTAGTACTGCAATCACGTTCAAAATAATGTTATCCTGTTTTCCTCCTCTCAGATTCGAGGTTACCAGATACATCAATGACCTACAACAACAGACATATTTGCCACAATGATTATTCTTAACATTAGCAACAACCTGGTCAATTCAATAATGCATACGATGAAATGTATTACGTTTTACAAACTAACATGCAGGACGCTATTCAGGATGATATCTGAAATAGCCACACCGCAATACACTTAGTTTTATTTATATATTTGCATGCAAAAGGTTGGGAAAGACTTGATAAGGTCCCAATAGGTTGTTCAAGTTGCCTGGAGCCATGCTTGACTGCTGTGCTGCTGGTGCAAAGTAGTGCACCTTTAGTGCTGGTCCCAAGCCCTGATAGAAAGGAGAATTGGGTCAGATGAGCATTTGCATCTGGTGTGAGAACATTACCAGTTAAAAGAAATCATGAGGGCTTAGTGGACTAAACTGTCCCTGTAGCACTGCAAGAAAATCTCGGGATAAATCCCACTTGGAACAATTTGTGTGCAGTTTGCATGTTCTAGAAGCGTTCTAGTATTGTACATCAGTGAGATAAAAATCAAATCTGAGAGTATGACAGCATTTAGAAGCTCATCAATTAGAATGTAAATTTTATACAAAGTCGTTAGTAAACAGTTGAATTGAGATGCAGCCAGTAAGAAAGCTTGTCAAAGACAGAGGTAGTTATTATATATACTTAAATATCAATTAATATACAATGCTGACGAATTTGGCGAATTGCAGAAAATGGTCACTACTGTAAACGGTTAAGTGTTAAGTATTTGCTTAAACTGGATTTATTTGTCAATAAAAGTAAAAGATGTATGAACTGTGTCTAATTGCATGTCATTACACCATATAAGCATCTGACAAAAGGTTCTCAAATAAATTTTTGGCCACAACTGTATTTTAGTGCCTAACATTTCATATATTGGTAGCGTCAACGTCGAAACACTGCGTTTTTGCCGGAGTTGCAGTTTCACACTCTTCCAGTCTCACACCCTTGAAGACAGCATCTGCACCATCTTTAAATCTTCCCACTGCAGTAACAGGATCATCCACATATGCATTCTGCTCAATCGAGCTTGTAATAAAGCAAAGCAGACCTGGCGGGATTCAACCGGAGGGATTCGGGTCACGTTCAGGTGGGCAGCAATGGCGCTCTTGCACCCTCCCTTTTCAGTGATGGACTGCACATGTTTTATTTCATTGCGGCATGGTTTTTATGTTCGTAGCAGCTATTAATGAGGATGTCATGGGCCGGCGAGAGATCCAAGATTGTTCTTGACAAACCTAAATCAAGCCCGAACAATGAGCCGGATGTACATTTTGTCCTTTTGGCCCTTAAGTTTGAAATGAGCTTTGTTTGGATATCAATCCTTTCCATCCTCTTTTAACTGGTATTCCTCAGAGCTCTGTACTTGGTCCAATTCTTTTTTAAATCTAAACTCACTCTTTCGGGAAGATCATATCTTCCTTTGTCCTACCAAATTTCCTTGTACTTTGAACTGGCGTCTATTTTAACTGTGTGTGATGATGTTTTATGTGGAAGCACTTCTGTATGTCGCTCCGGATAAACGTCTGTTAAATGCTGGAAATGTAAATATAAATATTAAGACAGCCTCGACACTGACTGTTCTCAAGTCTTGATTAAAAACTCATTTTTATTCAGTGACCTATTACAGTTGTGTATTGAAGTTATGTTGTTAAATCCTCGTTGTCCTTATTTGTCTTTATCTGATTATAAACACCACGGAAAACATTTATCAGAATATATTTTGTGTGTCATAATACCAAGAATAATAAAATTAAGGTTTTTGTAAATGACAAAAAACAGTAAGACACAGGCAGACCATTGCACATTGCCCTTGTAAACATTGTATAGTCCCATGTAATGTTATAAACGAGTTATTATGATGTATTTAGTGTCCATACCGTGGTAAGGTTTTACCTAACAGTAGTACGGCTTGACCTTTTGATTAATACTTAAGTACCTTGATTGCTTAATAACACATTAACTTAATAGGTTAATAAAAACTGTTCTGTATATATGCGTAATGGGGATGCACACAAGAACAACGCCACCTTGCATCAAGCTGTAATTTAGAGGTCAGGAAGTGGTCACAGTGCGCTTAATTGGAAAAGCCTTAAAACATTCCCGCCTCCAGTCCCGCCATCAATCATCTCAGCTCAACAATCAGGCCGCCATTTGGGTTTATGGCTCTCGCACGGCCTTTGTTTACTCACACGCCACATTCACGGGAGCTAATCGTTAAGTTTTCACTAATCTCTTCTTGTCAGATTTAATACAGCCTAATGGCTGAGCCAGAATTAGTCCGGCTCGCATCGATTGTCATTGCAGAGGAAGCCAAGCTTTAATGAGAGTGCTTGCAGCAGTGCTGGAATGAGATGCGCGTGTAATGTAGCCAAAACGCTGACTTGGTGTAAAGCACTGTTCCCAAAGAAGGATGTTTGCTTAAGGTTGAGAGGAAGGCCGGGAAAATGGGATGGCCACATGTGTGCTGTTGCTATTGTCTCCGATGTTGGAAACTTTACCCCCAGCATCTTTACTTCCCTTTATAAAGGTTGGAGTGCAATGTGCTGGTGAACGTTGGGGGATGTCGGCAACCTTGAGAGATTTAGTTCTTTGGAAAAATAAACAGAAGTCTTGGCAGTGAGGCCTTTTATCTTAATAGTAGGTACTCGCAATACTACTACACAATACTGAATAAAACTGAAGCCAAATGATTATAAATTTTCTTTGACAAAATACTAAATTGTCGTTTACTTTTTAGTTCTCGAAATAATGAATGGAGTTTTATTTATGAGGTAGGTGCAAACTATGCAAAACAATACAGCACATTTACAAAATAAGAGTTTAGAAGTTATTTTTATCACACACACACACACACGCACATGATGTCAATACAAACTATGCAAAACAGTTACACATTTTCTTTTTGGGTAAAGAAATAAATAAATAAACATTACATAAATAAAAAAATAGATTTCTGCTTTTCTGGTCATGGGTTGCCATAGCAAATCATAAATCATATGTCTTAGTTTGTATTTTGGATGCCCTTCCTTCCATGACCTCCCTGGCACTTCAGTGTACTGATTTTTGCATCATATCGCAGTGTTACTTTACCTAAGGGGAGAACATTCAAACTCCTCAAAGGAAGGACATCCCCCAACAAATGATCGAACCCGAGACCCGCGTAAGCCACTGAGCGACAGTTCCAAACGGGCATTTTACAGCAGAGATGAAATTCCACACGTCCTTTTTTCCGCTATGCTGGCTCAGCACACTTTAATGTGAATGTAATGCTAATGTAATGCTAATTAACCAAATCTTTCGATGTCTTATAATTAATCTCATTAATTAATCTCATATTAATCTCTTATAAAACAGATTTGCGTGGATGAACGCTCGTCGACTGTGCATTTAATGCCGACAAAAGAAATGCTGAGACAAAAGAAAAGAACAGAAAGAAATACTCCAAAAGTCTCCCCCCATCTGCCGTGTTCGTTTCTCGCTGTAAAACCCTGGCGCTGTGACGTCTCAGCGACTCTGCATTTTTAATTAAGCACGGAGATGATAAATGCTCCAAGACATGTGTGCTTCTTCATATCTTATCTCGCGGATGGACAGCGCGGGGTGTAATAATGCGATTCTGCACTCCAGACGGCTGCCAGATTCTTCACAGTCTCACTTCCGTGCCGTCTCGAGGCGAGGTAAAGTCATCAGATCCAGTGTACGCTGCCTGCCATCGAGGCGGGGGAAGGGGGGATCTGAGATGCTTGAACGGAAAAAATCATTCCAGTTTCTCTTCTGGATCTTCCACCTGAGCTTGGGGTTAATATCTCGTGCCCTTGTCTTTTTCAAGGTCGGGGGATGACTGGGAAGCCGGAGAGCTGGTAGTAGTAGTTCAAGTATTCAGGAAACTACACTTAAGGCTTCGGCATCGCCATTGCGAATTAATTCACCGTCATGACGCAAGAGGGCGTTTGTGTTTACCCTCCGGTTTTAGTGGCCAGTGAGAAACGTTGTTCTTGTACATTTTAGCTGAACGATTGCTGATTGCTAATATTGGATGGTAAACCAAACATTAAAATGCCGGGTGCGACTGCTTCAACTACAAGCGTGCACACACCATTGCTTTGATGTCTGTAGTGCTTAATATTATAGTCTCGATGTAATTAGTTAAAACATTTGGAGGTAACTCAAAGTCATACTGATGCAGACCATGAGGGGGAGCATGATAGCCTTCGAAACGAGTGTGCACGCCTGTAATTGAAGTAATCGCTCACTGTATATGGCGTATATGGCCTTTATCTTTACCATTATTCATTTCTGTTGTTCAGTATCGATCAGCTAAAATGTACAACAATGAACGTTCTCGCTCGTCGCTAAAACCAGACGGTGAACATGAATGCAACTATACAATCAGTAACCCTGCGCCCTCTAGCATTGTGGCGGCTAATTACTTTGAGATGTTTATACGACCTCAATGCAGAACTATATAATCATGATTTATCAATAAACAAGTAAGAGCGCTATCATCCATGTAGCACTGATGATTAGCCCTATCTTATTGCTAACAGTGTTTCTAATTCTGCATTTGGGTTTAGAATCATTTTAGCTGATATTTGGCCGTTCTTGCATGAAAAGCTGTCAGACGAGTAGGCTTGGGTTCCTTTCACAGCTTCGTCTGAACATGTCGTACATGTTAAAACTGAATGTGCGACTTTCGTTTTTAATAAAAAAGAGTTCTTTCTACTGTCCACAAGTTTTTTAACGGGCGGCTAAGTGATGTATTGTTCTAGTAAGATCTTGGGGTTCCGACGTTTATGTTACCCAGACATACTCGAAAACACTGACTGTATTTATGCCTGGATTTGAAGGCAGTAAAACGCTTTGTGGTTCACAGATAACAATGTGATGGTCTGTCACCAAAAATATAGCCACAACTCCAACCACAAGGTAGAAACCCGATCTGAAGATCTAGCATAACCTCCCTGAACTAAAGTCACAGTGTTTTTAAACTCGTACACCAAAGTGATTAAGCACAAGTCACAACAGCGTTATTGAAACGCATCTCTGAGCGATTTTCTGGAATTTGCATTCTGCCTGTGGCAACATTCCTGTTTTTTTTTTTTTCGAGTTGGAGAGTTATTCAAATGGACCAGAGGCTCTTAGCTGTGTTTCTAAACTCACATCTAAACTACAATGGCCAAGGGGGGAGGCTGAGGGTGAGAACCTAGTTAACTAAATTTACATACATTTGTTTTGTTCTTAATGTGTCTGTACGGGTCTTATTTCCTTGAACCCTGTTAATGACTGGCATCTCCTGGGATATAGTTACCTGTCCATACTGGAGTCCCAGTCTTTATAATCCATTATGACCTTTCCCAAAGTTTAGGAAATAACTAAATCACATTTTCATGGGGTCACCAGAGCAGATCGTGTTCCACATTATTGATTCGGCATTGCTTTTACTCACAAGGCACTTCCTATATTATCACAGTTCTAGATCATCTGGCTAGGTACCTATATACATATAAGACTATTCTGTCTTCAATTTAGCTGGCTGTATGTTTTTGGACTGTGGGTGGAAGCCGGAGCTCCCAGCGTAAACCCACTCACAAACTTCGAACCCATCCGGTACTCCCACCGGGCTCTTAAGCAAGGCCAGACGGTATAGTATAACTGTATTGTCGCTTTGGATAAAAGCGTCTGCTAAATGCAGTAAATGTTAATGATTCTAAACATAAATGTTGGAAAGTAAACTGTGATTTGTTGAAGGTGCCAACCAATAAACAATGCTGATTATTGAGTGAGATTTTTAGCTTTAAGACTATCTAGGCACGTCCCAAATCACACACTTGTACACTTCAAGCACGATGTATCCAAGAAACAATAAATTAAGTGACACTACCAGGATGTTGCGCTAAAAACTTGAAACGTGAATTAAACAGACACCATCACTCAATCAGAAGCGGGGGTGACAGCTTCATATGAATGTGACTTGCATTAATGACTAATAATTACTTATTAGTCCGGTGTAAAGAAAAGTAAATGAAAACATAGATATTAATATATAAACAAAAGCTGGCGAAAATGTTGGTGGATTAGAGACGCGCCATCAATAGGTTGGTTTGCCATCGATAGGTTGGTGTGCCATTTTCCTCGAAGTGTCGTGTTCTATTTGGGACAGCACTTGCCCATCAAAGTGTGCTCTAAGACCGTTGTGCACACTCAAAGACACCATCAAACCACTTAAGTCGCCACTGTTTATGACAATAACTCCAGGTGAGAACCTGCAGCATGAGTCGAGCTCTTCTCGCTTTACTTTCTTTTCTATTCTGCTTTTACCCGACTTACAATAGTGGCATTGTGGGAAACCAAAGAAGCAAAATAATCACCATTGTTCTTTTCTTTCTTTCCAACATTTGCACCTTTCTGCCTTCTCACTTTAGCCGCAGTGTTTAGATTCTGGATGTAATACAACACACATGTGCTGTGAACCAGCTGTCCGTCAGAAGCCTCGTTCTTAATAATTCTTACCGTATGTTTCTTTAGGGTGAAAGCCAATTTTTTTTTCTGTGCCAATTCGGCACGCCATCCCATCCGCAGAGCTTCTGCGTCGCCTGAAATGCACTTTCTAAATGTTCAAACTACGCGTCAAACTATGACTTGTGACACAGACCACAAGGGCGCCACGATGCCTCGATGTTTACTATGTATCGTGTACGAACCAATATTTGTTGTTCAATATCGATCAGCTTTCTCATTCACTAATACCAGAAGGTAAACACAAGCCGTCAGAAACTCGACTCTCTCTAGTGTTGTGGCAGTTAATCACTACACAGTGCATATCTCCAGACAGAACTATAAAAAGCAAACGACGACTTATAAATTCGCTTTTAGGCTAACTCATGTTCAGACACAATACACAATATTAACATATCACATTATTATAACATTTTAAGGCAGGTAATATGCAGAACCGTAGTACAGTTGCATAGTGCTTGTGCTAAATTTTACAGACATTGTTCTTTTACTTACATATTTTACATACCTTTGTAAAACATTTCACTTGTAGTCCTCTAGTCTTAAATTCTAAATTTAAAATTAAAGCTGATGTCTAAACATATATGGTTGAGTAGATAACTTAGTGTGAGCCATGTGGTTGTGACTGTTTTGCACTTAGATAACCACAAACATTTGGCCAAAAAATTGCTAAAGTATATTTATGCCCCTCCGTAAAACATCAATAAATAAAGATGAGAAAACAACAGTTCCTCGATATAAATGGAGGATCATTTAAAATCAGATGATGCTGATAGAGATATCAGAACTGTCTCATTAGTCTCATATTTATTTCATGGGCTGTTATACATCCATAAATCAGAATCGAGTGAGCTAACGGTAACCTGGTGGTTAAGGTACTGGACTAGTAACTAGAGGACTCCATGCTTCAGTCAGGCCCTTTACATGCAATTGCTCAAACCCTGTTCCAGTACATTTATTTATTTATTGAACATTTTAAAGTGCACCCAGATTTCTTGTGTTTTCAGATGCACTAAAACATTTCCGTGATTTGGGACGTGCCTCTTGTTTGTGTGTTAAGGCTACTCCCGTCTTTACTAACAGATTTATTTAGAAGTTTTTGGTTCATTATCCGCATACTTTTGGCCATTATGTCTGTATGTATCCGGAGACTAAAAAGGCAAAGCTATAAAAAGCCCAGCGCAGAAAAAAAGGCTTATTTATGTCCACCTGTAAAACGTCAATGATGGAAGAATAGAGGCCAGTCGTTTCTCTAAATAAACGGAGCCTAAATGAAAACAATGGTGGCTGGTATTGATATCAGAAGTGTCCCCTGGGTTGGAGAAGGAAACAGGTTTTTTCTTTGTTAAGCCTGGTTTCCTGTTTCTTTAGGCACTTGCTTGTAGTTGCTGACCAGTTTATGGCCGCCTGCTTTGATTTCCTAAGCTTTGAGAGAGAGAGAGAGAGAGACAGAGAGAGAGAGACAGAGAGATGTCCCGGTGGCTGTATGTATTTATGATGGAGCATCTGCTAGGTTCATCTATGTCATTCCCATGCTCCTGTCAGACTGGTCTCAATTTGCCATCTTTATTACTCCGGAGAAGGGCCTCCTGGATAAAACCTGTCATTCCAAGTGCAGCCAATTTAAAGTAAATAATCTTTGAGAAATAAGTAGTAATATTCTTTTGTTTTATTAATACTGGGGTGTGTCAGTTTGATACCCACATTCTTTCTATCAAGTGTTTACAGAATGAGATAAGAAGTAAAAACTCTTCTTTACATTATAATATATGTAATTCTAATCCGTTTGTTTATCACAGATACAAATATGAAATGTGTCATTTATTTTAGAATCTAGAAAACTTTTCATCCCTGTTCTTTATTCCACTATCAATGAGGAAGCACACTTTTACACATACTAGGGGGCAGCAGTGAACACACGTGTCTGGAGCGGTAGGCAACCCAACCTAGCTCCGGTGCCCGGGAACCAGTTGGAGGGTTTGTAGCCTCGCTCGAGGGCACATCAGTCATGACTTGTCGACTCTCGGAAATCGAACCGGCGACCGTCCGATCATAAGTCCGGTTCTCTAACCAGTTCAACACGATAAAAGTTCTTATAATAATAGTAATTTTCAAACTGATGTACAGTGTATAAGCACAAAATATATTTGTCAGCCCCTGACTACACCCCCCCACCCCCACCCACGCACACACAGCTACATGGATGTTCAGAATACAGAACATTATAAGGATTTACTGCAATTTAAATCACCTGCAAATTGTTTATTATTATTGTTCGAGGAAAACAAGTGCCGTGTTTATCATCGGGACCAATTTCTGCAAATAGCCGATACCATTTCCGAAAAAGAAGCTGCAGGACGCGACATCGTTGGAAGCATCACACGCTCGCTAATACTTTTTTAATGAAGCCGTTCATCACTTATTCCCACATGCTCGCTCTTATCATGTGGATTTCTCATGCCAAGAATACCGCACACCATACAGACGACCCCCCCCCCCCCAACACCACCAGCACCACCACCAAAAAAATGTATTTGGTGGAATTGTGTTTTATTTCTCTTTGTTCTGATTTATTCGAAGCTCACATTACTAGCGTGACTTAAAAATGTTCTTGCAGCTGAAAATGGATCAGTTCCAGACACAGTGGAGAGAACAGCCAAGAGACTGGATGCTATTGGGGTGGGGTGGGGGGTTTTAGTGGTAGATCCATTTTAATAACACCGATGGGTTTGGAATGTGTTAGACTGGCATGTACGTACTTTTAGGAAGTGGGTAAATGCATTTTGGGTTTTATGTCATTAAAAGAATGTTACTGTTAGTGTCGTGCCGTGATATTATTCCTTCAAACTCATTCTTTATTTTTTATGAATCTAAATAGTTAATGCTTTTTTTTCCCAAAGGCATCTGAGGTATTTTCTTAATCTAGCTTGACATCTAGTATGTAACAGTCTAATGATAATAGATAAAAATGATCACTTGAAAGACATTAGTAGACTAGAAACAATGATCACACAAACACCAGACAAACACTAAACTACTGTTTACTACTGGCTTTTGGAACACCGTTAGAACAACCTCCATATGAGGAACTCTGACAATGTACAATGATAAAGTTCTGTTTCTGCGTTTTAGGTAAGGGGGAGTTTAAATCGCCCCCGGGTCTTTAGATTTGCAGCTGGCCCTTACTCGAACCAGATGTCCCGTCTTTACTCGTCCTAATTTGTCAGTTGCAGTAGTTGTAGTAATAGCGCGACAGAGCCGGTCAGACTTGGGTTATGGTACCTCTGTCCCCATGCTGAGAGGCGACTCTAAACCGTTTCAGATGTGAGGTGTGCTTCAGCATGTTCTTCACCGGTTTTGAGAAGAGTTTGGTGCTATTATAAATGCTTTGGCAGACTTGTTGGGTCGTTCCTAGTCTTAAATACTTTAAGTAAGGTTGCAGCTAAACTTGGATGCTAGTCAGTGAAATCATACAGTATTCACGCTTTTGGGTAAGTGAACCGATGAGAGGATGACACGTTGATTTATCAGTTGTTGTTATTAAGTGAGATCGAGCACCTGGAGGGGTACAAGGTTCTTACATGCCTTTGTACAGCTGCGAAAAAGCGTGAGAACCCAAATTATGTATTACATACTTATAAAATGTGGTCTGGTTTTTGTCCAAATCATGATTATACGCCAATGATCTGTATCTTTATTATATTATACTCTTTATTATATTATATTTTTTTTACAAGCAATTGCTATTAGATCAAGAGTTTTTAAACATTTTATGACCGTGAACCCACATTAAAGCTTTTAAATACATGAAATTAACACATACAGAACGTTAACATAGCAACAGCCCTGCCACTAATATATTATAAGGCATTATAGATAAATCCCAAATAAGATCTTAGACTGTTTAATCTCCGTATTTCTTATAGCCTACAACTTACATAGCTTAAATAAGATTCATGAATAAATCAAATAATAATGGGAATTCTTTCCTACTGAGGAATTCTTTCTTTCTTAAGACGTGCTATAACAATTTGTGTTTACACAGCCAAGGTTGCCAGATTGTAACAGTTTCTAGCCTAGAAATTAACCACCAAAGCTGTACAACTTTGTGGAAAATTGTAGGGCTGACAGCAATTAATCGATTAATCGTTGGTCGACCGAAGAAATTACTAGTCGGCCAAATTCCCTCGGTCGACTAGTCGCAGGGAAAAAAAACGCTGCGTTTCATCAAAGGACTTCTGGGACTTTTAATTTGAACGGCGTCACAAAGGAAGACGTGACACTCCA
>JAOTRQ010064108.1:0-13186 GCA_028565875.1 Hoplisoma paleatum
TAACGCGTTAAAATCTTTGTAATTAATTAATCGAAATTAACGCGTTAAAGTCCCGGCCCTAATATATATATATATATGAGCTGTAATCGAGTGATCACTGACTGATCAGTGTGTTGCACCTTGTACCATGGACAAAAGTAAAGATAAACATCTTAAGACCAGTTTACACTTTTTGGTCAAATCAATGCTGTTGCAACACAGAACCCCTGCATCTTAAATCAAATCAAGGTTTATATGTCACATACATTGTCATACATAGTACAACCGGCAGTGAAATGCTTTTATAACTGCTTCACCATGACGTAATGAAGACAATTTAAGTATAAAAGTTAGTAAGTTACAATTTATTTATGTTGATAAAAAAGGAAAAAAGATATAACAAAAAATCCAACATTTAAACAATAAAGTGACTAAGTGTCTAAAGAAAGTGACAACATTGTCCAAGTGACAATAAAGTGACTAAGTGGTAATGATAGTGTCCAAATAGTGATAAATAAGTCAAGTAAAGTCCTAATGGCGATTTAAATAATAATAAAGTGACCAAGATTTTGCAACATTGACATAATGAATTGAACATTATTAGTGCAACATGTGCAATGTAAATGTTGTGTACTTCTTATAGCTAATTTGTTTCCATTTAAAGACTGCTTTCTTTGCCAGTGTGTTGGTGCAATTCCCCGCTTCTGCAGTTGCCCCTCCGCAGAGCTTTTGTGTCACTTAACGTACACCTCTAAAATTTTGTATTTATGCATCAAAATGACAGCAACTTCAAGCAGTACTGACGCAGAGCACAAGGGGCCACATGAAAGCCTCAAAACAATGGACTGCACACAGTTGCAACTAAAGTATTTACTCTTTGCAAATGGCGGTACCCTGATAGTTACGATGCTTTGTTTACAATCCAACATCTAAACAATGTTTTGTTGTCTAATATCAATCAGCTTAAATGTACAAAACATTTTTTCTCGCTTGCGACATAAAGCATTTAAATCTTCAGAAACTTAACACCTTTCTAGCATTGTCGTGTTGAATTTATTTTGTCTTTTAGGTGGAACCTTGTCATTACAGGATCTGAGCTCATTTCAGGTCAGTATGTTTGTGTGTATACGTATGTCTGCCTGTGTGTGTATGTGTGTTTGTGTATGTGTGTGTCTATTTTTCTCTTTCTCTGTGTGTGTGTGTGTGTGTGTGTGTGTGTGTGTGTGTGTAGGTGAGGGTGAGTGAAGCAAAGTCAGTTCCTGTTGGTGAATACATGATGCACTTCCCTCCTTCACCAGCAGGAGGCTCTCTAGTCAGCTTCATCCTTAACGTCATGCATGGTAACTTATTGATTTACTAATTGCTTTATTACGGTCAGAGTCACAAAGGGTTCGGTTTCACCAGACAACACATGGCAGGAATGCTATGGTCAGCACTATAGTTTATTACAGGGATTCAGCAAATCCTCCTGAAATCAGATTTTGCTGACTTGGCACCACAAAGATTAGAATCTAATTCTTTGGACTATGGACTGCTGAAAGCACCCTCTGAACATTATTATTACATTACCTAAATGTATTTCCTGCTAATTAAATGTGTGTGTTGTAGGTTTTGGACTCTCACCCAACTCTGTCAAGGGAGAAGAACATAAAAAGACACTTTATCGTTACATAGAAACGCTTAAATATGCAAACGGACAGAGGAGAAGCATCAGAGACCCCAATTTCGACCGTGACCCCAATCGAGTAAGTTCATTATTGTTATGTCACTTTTGTGAGTCTAATAATTGTGTGTTTGATATGGTTATGCTCAGGTGTCCAAAACTTTTTAATGGCCTTTCAGCTCGATGGGGGTGAAAAATATCTTAAACAAAATTAATGGTAGTGAAAGGGGCTGAAAAACGGAATCACCGGTGTGTGTTTGGGGGAGGGGGTGGTTTATGGTTACTCATAAGTTGTATTGAAGTGCCGCTGCTAGAGAACTAACTGTGCAAGACAAGACATAAAATGTTTCCCTCTGGTTGTGATGCTGTTTGTTTACATGGTTTAGCAGAACAGTGTATAAGCACAGTTATACAGCCGGTAACATCGTTAGCTTTATGAAACACATATAAAATTTTGTGTTTTGTTGCAATCCATCGTCTGTAAGTATTGAACTTTATATCACCTCTCATTGGTGATTGTTTAGTGAACATTAGACTTTTTTCATATTTTCATAACATTTTCATAACAATTCATTAACGTTACTAAACTGATATCTGACTGAACTGTATTTAGGAGAGAGCTGTCCGTTTGTCTGTCTGTCTAGCTAGTTAGGAAAGGCACACAGTCTTATCAAAGACAGTATACTTATATAAAGCATTAGGCCATTTTGAACAATAATATATAGTTTTTATTTTACAGTATTAGACTATGAACATCACATATTAGTAATATTTGTATGTATCTGTTACTTTTAGATTGACGTCATATTTTTTATGTACAGTCGAATCTGGTTAATGGGATCTGCTGTACAGAAACAAATCCTATTATATACAGTGGAACTTCAGTTAACGACCACAATCTGTTCCGAAAGGTTGGTCGTTATCCAAGATGTTCACTATCCGAAATAAATTTCCGCATAAGAAATAAAGGAAATAGAAATAATTGGTTCCCAGCCCCGGTTGACTCGCTAATATATGAAAATTACACGATATACAGTTATGTTTGTCATTGTATAATTGGGGGTGACTTCCCTTCTTGGTCGCTTTTCGATTGAAAAAGTGTGTCCAGTGTCTGTTGTCCACTTTGACCTGCCATATTCAGCCACGATTACTGACACACGCACGACTTGTTCAAACTTAGAAATAATGACTTTTTCAGTTCTATTATTGTCGACTGTATTTTTACTTCGCTGCTACTATTGTTCTGAATCTTCTTCTTTGGAACCATGATTGAGGGTTATATTATTAAAATAAAGCACAAAAATCACTGAATAATTTGAATACGTAAAGATAAAGATAACCAATTGTAACTGTCTCAAGCATGAATGATGCTCGGTCAGAGATGCGGGTCATGTGTTGATGGTTTTTTGGTTGTTATCTGGGACAAATTTTTGGCGAAATGTTTGGTCGTATCCGAATCGATCGCTATCGTAGGCGATCTCTAACCGATGTTTCACTGTATTTGTAATCTTGTTCGATTGTTTGGACCAAAATTCCATTTAATCTAACCAAAAAACGTGAGAGCGTTTTTGTTTGTGGTGATTTTGTGCAGTCCATCTAGAGAACGTGTCAGATCACACTGGATAAATTCTTCAAAGAATTGTTATTTTAATTATGCTTCACATGCTGACTACCTAAACATTGTGTTGTAGATTGTTTCGAAAAACTTTATTTTTCAATGAACAAAGTTTGTAAGCAACAGTAGTTCTTCTATGTACATTTGCTATACGTGTACATTGCAAAATAAAGGTTTAATAAACATTTAATACATGTAACATAGTGCATGTTCGTGTAATCTGACCAGTCGGTTATTAGGACCAAAACAATCGCGTCCCGATGTGGTCCGATTAACCTGATTCAACTATACTATGACAACATAATATTAATTCCTGAATTCAGTTATAATTATAGGTTTGGTGTGCAACTTTAGATTTATTGTGACCCCATCGGCCCCCAGTGAAAAATTTCTGGAGTTGCCACTGCCTGAAAAAAGGAAAGGAAAGAACATAGGTTCACTACATTAAATTGTGCTTGTAGTGAGCACTAATTATTTGTATTTTTTAATAATCTTTGTCCTACAGTTGGGTACCAGTCCACCAGTGATTTATACAGTTATGTGCAGTTGTAGATGGTTGAAACACAGCTGGATGTGGGGTCAATCCCAATATATTCTAGTATTTTATCAAGCTTTGAGATGAAGGCAGGTTTATACACCTGATATTTGGTTATATTATACGTACATCAAGACCCCGCAAAAACAATTTTAAATGTATGTACATGTATTTCCTTCCAGTTTAGTTTAGGCAAGCCACTGCTGCAGATTACTTTTTACTCTCCCATATACAAACGGATTGATTCATCCATTTACTTTCTCTACAAGCACAGCCAGGAAGGACAGCCAAGAATTTTTCTACCCAGCAAACTAAACCCAGCCAATTGTGTCCGCTGCATTAATTAATTATGCCTGTTCAAGTACACCCACCCGGACCATTGGCAGAGCCAAGTTTCAAACTTCTTTGTGGATTATCCCACTGTGCCACCTGCAAGCAAGCGATTTCCAAAGGACCTTAAAAAAGGACCCATAGCTTGTTTGGTGAAGGTTTTTTTTAATTTATTTTGTTCTTTCTTGTTTTCAGGCAGAATATTTGTTGAATCCAGGTTTTGCTGACCAGATTAGAAAGATGATCAGCAGTAATTCCAGACTCTACAACATCACGTCCTCACCAGAACAGTTTGGGACCACGCATGTTTCAGTCCTTGCCAGCGATGGTTCAGCTGTTTCTGTCACCAGTACCATCAATCACATGTGAGGAACATACACAGTATACACAACAGATCGAACACTGCTCTCATTTGGGAAGTTGGATCGCGTTGTAATAAAGAATTTAACCAAAAGACTCCAGTGAAATGTGGGGTGTATGTTATGTTTCCTTCAAAAAAGTCGCATTGTCTCTTTAAAAAATGGAACCATTGGCGTCCCTTTTACAGGGGCGATTGGTGACTGCAGCATTAAAATAAGCTGCTAGTCTGCTATGTGGGAAAAGACACATAGTAAGTAATAGGGATCTTAGAGGCTGTGTGAGGACCCTGGCTAGTAGGACAATTTATGTTTCTGCATCAAATCACTCGTTGTGGGTCAGAGCCAAAGCGTTGATGCAAACATCCACACAGCCGTCGCATCGGCTGACATGCACCTCCAACCGCCTAACTATGCATCAAAATTTCACAGACTGCAAGGAGTACTGATGTTGCCCACAAGGGGGAGCATGATACCTGTTTATACAATGGACTGTGCATTGTTATAACTAAAATATTCTCTCTCTGCACATGGTGGACATTCGTTGTTCAATATCGATCAACTATAAAAGTATAGAAGTAAAAATTGGCTTAACGAAGGGGTCAGAAATGTTTCCTCATGTAACATCAACAGGGTCTCCAGCAGAGTAAGATGAACAAATAAATAAAATAGCAAAAGGAAATTAAACCATCATTCATGTGATATGCAAAGGTTCTACACCTGATTTCTTATTTATGTAGGGATGGGGTTCAATATATATTATTATTTGTAGTAGTACAACATGTCTGGACTATGTAGACATGAGACTGTGAAATTATCAAATCACAATTTATATGTGATAACAACCCTGAAATATGTGAGTTTTTAAAAATTATTTGTCTGAAACATTTACTCACATCACCTGTGTGATCTCTTCAGTTTTGGGTCCGGGGTTTACTCTTCAAAAACAGGAATCATTCTAAACAATGAGCTGGCTGATTTCTGTGGAAGAGCTGATTCCATCTCTGAAGGTGAGACATAAAAAATATTTTTATAGTTGGCGTGGGTTTTCTCTGGTAACAGTGGTTACACAGTCCAAGGACTATGCATTCGGGTTAATTGGAGCTACTGAAATTGCCCTGTGTGTGTTGGTTTCTGTATCCTGCAACAGACTGTTGACTTGTTCAGGTGTTTAATGTATTAACCCAGTTGTGTGTCCAACCTGTTATGTTGAGAACATAAATTGAAGCCCAAGAAGATTTAAGAGGATATTTGCCTCACTTTCCCTTATCCTCCACCTCTGTGAAGCACCATCAGCCAGCAGTGGGCGTAACTGCATCAGAAATAAGGAGGGTATAACATGCTATATATAGTTATGGCCTCTACTGATTGATAGGTCTGGACAAATACATTTAGTGGCTATTTAGGTTGTACTACTCATAAGTCCCAGGTCACACAGGCCCCACAAACTCTGACTGTGTGTGTGTTTGTAGGTGAGCAGCCTCCATCCTCTATGTCTCCAGCCATCATTCACTCGAAGAACAAAGATAAAATTCTAGTCATTGGAGGATCTGGAGGAACTTTGATTACCACCGCCATGGCTATGGTTAGAAACACACACACACACACACACACACACACAAACAAACATGGAAAATCATGTTAGTCTAGCCCATAAATAATGTGACTCTTTCACTGTCTACTGTACGTGATATTCTGGAAAAATGAATCAGGTAGTTTTATAAGGCATGAGATGGTCGTGGCTGCTGCTAGCAAACAGAAAAAGTTTTGTTTAGCCGCTTGCTGTATTGTACAGTCGCTGGATCTTTGTGCATTTATTGTGTTAAATGTTAAATCCTGCTCTGCTGTCGTCAGTGCTGTCTTTATTTCGCATCACCTGAGAATTAGTGTCAGAGTGTCCATTACAGGTGAATACAGGAAAGATAAATTATGCTAACGTGTTTAAAACAATTTGTCTCATGTTTGTTCACTTCCAGTCCATAATGAATAATCTGTGGTTTGGAAAGAACCTGAAGGACTCCATCAGTGACAAAGTGGTTCACGTCAATGCCCAATATTCTGTGGCATTTGAGCCCAATTTTAACAAGGTAACATTCTAACATGTATTCACTGTACAGCTGTTGCACTTCATGTTTCACTCTTGTCTGGTTTGTATTGTGGGATGTTTTTATAAATGTAGCGTTAGAGCTGAAACACCCAGCCAAAAGTATGTGAATGCTTTTCAAGTGTGATTTTTATCTGTTGCCATGTTTGGTCATGTTATCAGATTTTCTCTGAGGTATCTCAGTAGACAAATACTGTCAGCAGAATGGATTGGTGAGCTCCGTTTTTTTAGAACCAAATGAAAAGGCGCAACTGCTGCTCGGCTGAGGTGGTATTAAGCACACGGTGACTACAATCTTTACACAGGTGGTGTCACTCTACAGAAATGTGTGCTAATAGTTTGGGAAACACATAGAGACTAGCTGGATGATAAGCCACAGATTAGTTAGAATGCTGACCATAAGCCGGGCCTTACCACCAACATAACTGCCCAACACATTGGTATCTAAATAAAAGTTCTAGCAGACATGTTCAAAATACTAGAATCCAGTCGGTTTTGTATTAATCATTTTGACTGTGACAACAAGGAATTATTCATGGTTTGTGCATGTGTCTGTTCTGTAGGGGATGCTGGAGGACATGCGCTTATTAGGACAAACAGTATTTAATCACTCTTATTTTCTGAACGCTGTGAATGCAGTGACCAGAGAGCACGGCTGCATCAGTGCTTATTCAGACCAGCGTAAAGAAAGCAGAGCTGCAGGGGTTTAATCACCTACAACCAGATGCTCAGGAACACCTGATCTCTCTCAACTGTGCACGAAATAAACAGCATCATTTATCATCGTTGACATCAGTTCTAATATTGATGTCACAAATCACAACCCAATATTACTATCTAATTGGGATTCAAACCATCTAAGCCCCCATAAACTAATCATAAATACATTCCCCATAAACTAACCATAAATACATTCTCACAGTGATCCTCACACACGTCATAATTGTTAAGCTGGTATAGAAATTACAGAATTGTGTGTTATGACTATTTGTAACTGACATGGTTAGTTGGTGGGTAGCTCTGTAGCTTTACAAGGTCATGCATGGAGTTTTATATGTGTGTGCACTGTGTCTGTGTAGATCAGACATACTGTGACTGAGTGCTGGTAAACAAGGGTTTAAATAATTTTAAGCAACAACAGCACAAAAACAAAATCACTGTATTATTGTTTGATTATGTAGCAATTGTTCTTCCCAGGTAATAACTTATATTTCAACTGCTCACGTATAAACTACATTAAAAAAACTCCAACATTCCTCATGAACTTAAATACAAATATTAATTATTACAAACTGAATCATTGCTATGTATACTAAAGCTCAGAAATTAGTATATTACAGGATTTTCAACTGTACTGTATATCACTCTCTAGAGTAGGCCAGTTCTTTCAGCAATATTGTGCAACAAGGAAGGAAACGGGGAAACTTTGTGATGCAATTGAGAGACATTTTAAAATACTCCAATCACTTATCAACAAAGAACAGTATATGCATTATACATTTACAAAGATAACCAAAAATCTTCAGAAGTATTTAGTATTTACGATTATACTGCAAATCACTTTTACAAATCAATCCCTTAATATAGTCTCCCATCATGTTTTTGTAATACTGTCCTTGGTAATGGTGTTCAAAGTTCATTATGTCCTGGTGAGAGAGCTCGTCTTGCTCCTCTGAGTAAGCTCCTATGTTCTCTTTAAATTTATCAAGATGGGCATCAAGGATATGGACTTTGAGTTCAGAGGATCTGAAACAGCTGTGCATAGTTTTCATCCTTGTGCTTTTCTAGGAAGCCATGAAACACTGTGACAAGACTGTTTTCTCCTTGATCCCCAACAGTTATGCCAAAGTATGCTTTGTAGGCATGACACATGTTAGCAGATGCTTTTAGAGAGTACGTCTTCACCCTTTTTTATAAACTGGCCACAGATTTAGCAAAATGTATTTGCTGTATGTATACAACCTCGTGATGAACTGTAGCTAAGTTCACTTACAGAACATGAATTATTTCATAATTTTTACGTAATTTTTAGCCTAAGGTAAAGGTATTTATACTGCTATGTACATTTCTGGACAGTTTTATATAGTTGTAGACAATTCTTTATAGTTCAATATTTCACTGATATTCTTTACAAATAGATACATTTGAAATATATCATTGTGATGACCACAAAAGCAATGTTTATGGGGAATAATTTCCTTTTTCTATCAATTTTTTGCACAAAGAATTAGGAAAACACCACAAATGTGTATTTGTTCGATAATGTTATAAAACATTTATTATCTACAGTTTTAATATTTGACTACTGTGGATATTGATATTTTATTCTCATCTGTTTAATTGTTAGAAAATGTGACTTTAATTGTATGTTTTATAAAATTTTTATATCTTACATTGTTGTTTTCTGACCCGCTACTTCAACCATGTGAATCTGTATGTGTTTGTGTTTGTAAATTTCCTTTTTAAATGTGAACTTTTTAAAGCCAGTAAAAACTCTTTTTTTACAACCAGTGATTTATAACACCTTTTAATTATTTTATCTGACATATAAATTGTTTTTTATGTTATTAAACTGAACACTTTAAAAAATGTTTCATGTCTTTATATTAATCATAATCTGGCGGCTTCTTTTCACCAGTGTGTGAGGCATGTTCACATAGTGATCAGGATCAGGAACTGTTCTCCATTATTCATTCAGACACATTTTCTGCCCTACAAAATCCTGCCATAATTTTTTGTGGATTATTTTGGCCTAAATGATCTTTGACAATTAAAACTTAATTAGGACTTTGTTCATCTTTAATGCATTAATTCTTCTTTTTAAAAATCTTCATTTAGAATTACTGACAGGTTGGCAGCTGTTCTTTTAAATTTAAAAACTTGATAAATAAAGTGTTTCTGAACCACTGAAAATTGATACTGTTCAAACAGTCCAGTTATTTACTTCACTAGTGTATGGGTCAGTACCCTGCAGCGTACCCCCCTTTTCGGGGATCAGACTGAGCATAAAGGCGGATTCCATCTCTCTTTATGGCCTGAACCACGGCGCCAGTGGATTTCAGCACCTGGATTAGGTGATTCTTCTCCTTCAGCCCCTTAATCACATCCTGCGGAGAGAAACATCTTGTTTTGCCATGTACTAAACACAATTCCAGATGCGATTGCCCTGTCTGCAGTCCATACTTCGAGCTGCTGAAATGTTTTATCAAGCAAATTGAAAACCAATTGCACTTTTACACCAACAGCATTTGGTAAAACTCTCGTCACAACTTCAAATTTGTTGCAGACTTTCAAATTTTGAATTACAACCATTCACAAATAATACTATAAAAATAAATTATATTTTTATAGTATTATTTTCTTTGTAGTATCTTTAACATTTCAGAAGACACCTTTATACATAATGACTAACATCAAAGATCAACATGTTGAAGGTTAAGGATTACATTTACCACTGAGACAGTACTGCTTACTACTGAATGCTAAATGTTTTCCCTGACTAGTCAGTGGAACTTTGGAACTGAAATTGTAAAAGAGATTTGCTTATTTGCTGCAGCTCACCTTATCAAAGTTTGGCTCCAGCACAGTATAGTTTGGACTAAGCTGGTGATGAAGTCTGGGGTCAGAAACTGCTTTCTTTAGGTCATACTTGAAGAAAAGTGCGTTCAGAATCACCTATGAACATCAAAACATCAAACTGCTATATACGAAAATCAAAGTAAATATCTATTTTGTATAACATCAAGTATTGTATTGCATAAGTGGGTTTAACTAAAGGAGATATGTCTGGGTCAGATTCATGTTTCATCAAACTTTTCTGCTTTAGCGTTTGTTTGAATAGAATTAATTTATAGGAGAATGTTGTATTGAAGGGAAACTACCAGCCTCTAGACATGATTTTATATTTTGTGTTTGACAATGTTTGTGACTTTTAAAAGACTGCAATTTCCCTATAAATCTTTTACTGGTTGACCATTCAGGATGATCATCCAGGTTTGATCCATAGAGAGTCATTGCAATCAGGAGTGCAGCATGTGAACTCACAAGAGATGCCGTGACACTCGGAGCCCAATGGTTGTTTTTATGTCATATGTCTCAAAAATGTATTAGGTGCATTGGCCCCTTTCAACAATGAGTAACTTGCAGTGGTATGATTGCAGTAGGCAATCTCCCAAAAAGGGTCTCATTTGACAAGTGCAACACATGATCCCAGCTCATGTTAACCTGTGTGATACTAAATTAATAGATTCTAAATTGTAAGTAAAGCTAACGGGAAAAAGAAGTGGACTTATTCATAACGCAGCTTTAACCCCCCAATCTGATTGCTGAAACTGGCACCGTCAATACATGTCTGTTGATGTGTTATAAGTGTTTTTACTGAATTGTCTGCTACCTCAGCAACTGATGTGGTGATCTTGGTTCCTCCTGAAGCTCCAACAACCATTTTCACTTCTTTATTTCCATCTAACAGCAGAGCGGGACACATGGAGGACATGGGCCGCTTATCTACAGGAAATAAACAACACGAACCTGAAATCAAACTTGAATGATCACTCATCACGTCCAGGGTCACGGTGGACGCAGTGCAGCAGCACAGCCCCGACAGGTCAACAATCTATCTACAATGTAGACATACTTCTGTGAAATCCAACCCATGATTTCAAGTGTTGTGGGATATAAACACTTTAATGATGATATCCATTCATTCTTTGTTACACTTTACAACTTTTCTCTTTGTACTGTCCACAGTCGAGCGAGCTTTATATCTAGTTGGTTCAGAGATCACTGTGCAATAAAGCTATTCCTGTTTCTGTTCTACAGTGTTTGTGCCAGTCACAAAATCTTTAAATTCCTCATTTGAGAAAGGAAACTCTAGTCCATCACCTGATTCTTACACTGTTCAACTGTGGATATTCACAAATCAGCAGCAGCTAAAATTACATCTGATCAACCAGACCCATCAAGATAAACCAGTGCTTTAGGTTAATGTCTGGGATTTTGGTGTCGTGTACATTTGTGTAACGATGCAGAATTAGCACTATTATATAAGCACATAATTAGTTAAACTGATCTAATCAAATTAGATTCCACAAATAAAACCAACGAGCCAAAAGCATGTGGATGCCCAAACATAGGGGAAATGATTCTCATTCATTCTAAAGTTAACTAACATAGTTTGGTGCAGCCAATTGGTCAGCTGGGTGTCCAGATACTTTGGGCCCATTGACAGCAACATAATGAGGTATTGCAATACTGACGGGGTACGATGAAGTTGTTTGGTGAGGGAGGGACACCAAATCCGTTGACAATAAGAGGAGAGCTGAAGTCATCCATCTCGTTATTTAGAAGGACACCAGTGGATGAAGATAGTACTTTTGACCCAAAACTGAGAGCAGAACAAAGTAACTCTTGTTATTGAGGTTGTGCTGCACTATATGTTACAAAACACATTTTTGCAGCACTAACATTCTTCTCTTTGACAAGGATCTTGTCAGTACAGCATGCTTCTTTTTAAATTAAAGATCTGTCATGCAGCACTCTTCACTATCCCTTGTCTCTGTGCAGCGCAGATGATCAGCCAGCAGTGGGCCTAATGGCAGCATATATTAGGTAAGCACTCCAGCATTTACGCTCTCTGTTGGCTGATCAACAGCACAGCAAATCTCAGACACTCACTACATGTTGATGGTGCTGGTGGCGGCAACGGCATTCCCATCCTTGTCCATTACAGAGATGTGAGATGTTCCATGATCATCAGGAAGAAAAAATTCCGGCTCGTAGTAGCTCTCTGGGTGCGTGGTGTGATCGGTGATCTTCTGGCAGATGGAATCGGCAAAGCTTTTAGACGTGATGTTCTGGATGAACTGTAAAAAAGATCGATGTTTGGAAATGTTCATGCTGCGCGGGATCTTCTGACAGTTTTTGTGTGTTGCACTGTACCTCATCAATGTTGAGGAACTTAGTATCTCCAAGGACACTCCTCTTAGCATAAGCAAATTTGAACGCCTCTACTATACGGTGGTAGGTCAGAATCCTCTTCTGAGAATCTGAGACGCTGTCGTTTGTGAGGTTATAACCTGAAAAAGAGAAGCGTAAAGTCTCCTCACAACAGATGATTCTACACCTGCACCAGGAATGATAGTAAACTATAGAAAAACTATACACATCCGCTTTCTGAAAATGATCAATAATGCAACTTTATCTCTGATTTGATGTGACGGATCTCATATTTTTGATTAAGCATTTTTAGCATGTAGCATATGCTGTTATCTAGAGCGTCTTACAGAAGATTTTCTAAAATAAAATATTCATACTCCAGTTTACACCGGATGGTAATCTGTAGAAACCATATTCATTATATATATTAACTTTTTGATTTAAATTAAATTAAACTCTTGAATTTAATAACCCTTTAACCCTCTGAACAGTGGTCTTATAATGTCATTATAATCATATAACTTCTGATGATCAGAAGTTCAGTATAATGATTTCACTTAGTAAGAAATTGTTCTTATAACAATTGTTCTTATTTCAAGTACTTCAGGAACTCCTGATTGTTTCACTTATTTGAAAAATAAATAAATAAATGTAAACAGCACATTAG
>JAOTRQ010064117.1:0-13184 GCA_028565875.1 Hoplisoma paleatum
CGAAATAAACATTTGAAATATATGAGTTTGTATGTAATGTATGAATATAATATACAAGTTTCACTTTTTAAATGGAAATACTGAAATAAATCTACTTTTTCATAATATTCTAATTTTATGACCAGTACCTGTAAATAAATGAAACTGAGAATATGGCTGCACCCGCAAGGTGTCGCCAAACAGATTGTTGCTCGGCATTGTTTATCAGACATGAATTTTATGGAGAATAATTTCAAAATCTCTTTGTAAATGCACAGATCATCTCCATGTTTTAAAGCACGTCAAACTCTTGTTGAAATGAACAAGACCAGACTTGTCACCACCACACTGAACCCCGACTGGTCGGCCAGTTAGTGTCAGAAAGATGCTGCCAAATTTCTCAGATCCGTAAAAAAAACCCACAAAATAACCCCACACTTGTCGTCTCTTAGTGAAAAGGAGAATTTAAACTTGTGCATCAAATTGACACTGTCACGATGCTAACCTCGTCACTAGAGCCTTTGCGTATTCCATAATGGACACAAAGTAATGGACACACTAACTACACGTTGAAGACCTCAAGGAGGAACACGGTAGCCATTCGCTCTCTGGATGTTTAGGATCCTTTGTTTACGATCCACCATTTAGAAGCCTTTGATGATCAATGTCGATCAGCTAAGATCTGCAATGACGAAGTTTCTCGCACATCACAAAAACCCGAAAGGTAAACGCAAACATAACAGGACCCTCAGAAACTTGCCCCTCTAGGGTTATAGCAAACTATAAAAGGAAAATGACTGCACTGAGGTACCGCCATTATCTTGTATCGGCTCCAAGTGTAAATTTCCCTTAGTAAAAGAAGTTTAGTCTAGTGAAATAAGTCAGTTTAATTCATCACACAATGAGACTAGGAACGAACATCCCTGCATACAGAGTGGGAGTAAAAGAAAAATTCTGGTGTAAAGGAGACAGAGCCGCTCCTCTAGTGCCACTCTGCCCAGCATCGAGCCAGTAATTATGCTCCACGCTCTAATCGCCGCGTCTCAAATCCACACAACGAGCTTCTAAGAAGTGGCGCTCGTGGCCGTCCACCCTGTTATTAGCTGTGCACTAATGGACGGGGCCCCGAACCGAGTTAAAGATGTGTGGCGTGCTTCAGTAAAGACACATTAACCTGCCTTAAGTGACGCCGAGGAGGCCCTGAAAAAGTGCCACTGCAAAGACTTGAAGAGAACAATAGTATGTAAAACTCACTTTAACGATTTGTATTTCTATTTGGGTCTCAACAAGCATAATACAAATAAATAAGGAAAACAAATTTCTAGAGGTTTAGAGGTTTCTCTATTTAGGGTAAACATGAGATCGGCAGTGACGGCTTATTTGAGTAAAACTGGCAGAGCGCTTAAATGGCTTGTTCTAAAAGGAGCTGAAACAGGCAAGAACAAAACTGGTCATCTTCATTAACACGTTTTGTATATCTCATATTCCAACGTGTTTAAAAAAAGATATATATCCTTTAAGTGACCGAGGACACTAAGGTGGGTTGAAAGACGTGTCTTATTGACTTAACGGCTTGTTTGCTTGTACGGCGGGTCTTCGGAGCGGACGACAGCCCATCCGCCCCAGAAGAAAAGCAAAACAGTTACAGTCATCGCAGTTTTAAGTGCTTGCACATGAGGTGAGATAAGAGGAAGACCGGAAGGACAGGAATAGCTCCGGAACAAGAAGGACGCCCATATGAGCGTGAAGCTCAGTGCCAGGCTGTGCCAGAGGCTAAACATTCAGAAAGGCAGAAGTTCTGTAGTAACGTGACAAGCCAGACAGGTTAGACAGACTGGGTTTTGTTCCAGACCTGGGCTGGCACCACTGTTCCATGTACTTAACACTTTTTATTTTAAATAAACAGAGATCAAATGTGTCCAGTCAGAAGTCCTAATTATTCATGTCTATCTACATAAAACATATTTCAACTTTTAAGTACAAGGTCAACTCTTAGGTGTTCACCACACTGGATGATCATTCGGACACAACCTTCTTATTTATCCGTTTATTTTGGGACTTGCACTACAACTCTGGTAATATGCTGCCAGGCTAATTGGATATTCTGAATTTTCCTGAGGAACCCCGCACAGACATGGCAACCACAGAACAGAACAGACCCATCGCTCCCAAGCTGGGGATCGAACCCAGGACAGCCCATAATATTGCTCATTGGCGTTTGCGTTCTTACCTCCGCACACAATTCAAAGTATCAGGAACAATCGAACTAGCTTTATTAATATGCCATAGCAAATTTCGAACAATAATTAAAATGAGAAAACACATGTGATTATTAGTTCATTATTACTGCTGACTCATACCAGACTGTTACTGTTGGGCCCCTGAGCAAGGCCACAAATTGAACCTGATCCAAAGTACATCAGAATCAGAGAGACTTGATTGTCATTTCAGTTACAATTGAAACCGAGTCATAAACAATAAACAATTTAATTCAACTCAACTAATGAATAAATTTCAGATTACATATTACTGTCACCTTATTTTCAAATATAAATACATGAATGTATTTTTGCTGTTCGTTTTATTAGTTTGAAGTCTGATTTATACATTTACTTAGGTAACTGAGTAAATAGGGAGTAAGAAAGCAAAGCCGCTCGCTAGGTTTTCGAACACATCTCAGTGAACAACCAACCTGACAGTGGACAGAGTTTTCTTTATATTTTGCAAAATTCAATAACAAAATGACCGCAAATGATATGAGATTTAATAAAGTGACATTTTTAGGGAGAATATAAAGAGAAAACGACCATTTATAAATAAATAAATACAAATTGTATTTGTCATTAAACATATACAGATGTACAGTACAACGAAATGTTTCTCTTTGCATATCCCAACTTGTCTGGAAGGGGTCAGAGCGCAGGGTCAGCCGCAGTACGGCGCCCCTGGAGCAGACGATTAAGGGTCTTGCTCAAGGACCCAACAGTGGCTGTGTAGCAGAGCCCAGACTTGAACCCCCAACCTTTGGGTTTACAGCCCAACGCTCTAGGCTACACTGTCCCTAGCGTTACCCAGACATTAAGACATTACACAGAGTATGTTGGGGAGTAAGGTGGTCTGGTACAGCTTCGTTGTATTTAAATTATTTCTTACTGGGAAAATATTATTTATTTGGGTTTGACATTCTGTTCTCAAGTCAAAATGTTTTAATTTTAAAATGTTTAAAAATTGTCACTATATATGGAACAGTTTAAATTTAAATCGTTGTTCTTGTTCGCTCTTGGTCAAGCATGTGAACACGAACCAAGAGGATCCAAGAAGAACCAAGCATCAGGGTTCCAAAAACAGTTCCTAGTTCTGAACCAAGTCAGACATGAAGCCCCAGTTATCTTCAGAGCAACTGATAAAGTACAACGTCAAAGTCAGATCTGGAAACTTTAGACGGTTCGTTCGGCTCGGTTCGTTCGCAGCCAGCACTGCCCGCCACCCTCATTCCCACAACAAAGGGGAACCCACCAACAAAGTACTTCCTCTTCCTACACAGGATACGGCTGCCCTTGAGTCTGTCATCTTTTAATCCCGATAAGTGTGGGAGGTGCGTGACTTCTGAGGGACACATGGAGGAAGGGCGGGCTGGCAGCAGCTGGATCCAGATGCGAGGGATCGAATCAGATCCTGAGCAATTTATTAGGAACATTTGCTGGGCTAGCTCAAATAGTAGATATACAATAAGTAACTGGACACAGAACGATCTACGTTTAACCTTTAAAAAAAGGGGCCTCGGTAACCAAATTCAACAATTTGGGAAAGTGGCCATGCTCAGGCAGAGGTGTGAGTGTAACAGCGTTCTGGAATTGTTAACCGGCCTTTTTTTGGAACACAGACACACTTAACAAACTTAGCAGGTTGCTGGTTTACTTATAGGAAAGACCTAGACTTTTTTCATTCTGACCACGAAACCCTAATTGACCAGAGTATTAAGCTTCACCAAAATCCTAAATTAACTGCATAGTTCAAAGGTCCCAGCTTGCTAAAACTGAGCCACACCTTGTACACATTTTACTTTAGAATGGATGTTTCCAAATTATCCGAGCAGACTCCTGGACAGACGCTGAAACCAAAGCTGCTATTAAAGCAAAGACAAAGCGTTTGCAAAGGAATGCTTTTAAGAGCACGTTACATAGTGTTTGCCTGTAGCTTATTTCGAGGCGGACTGAAATGTGAGGCGTTCACTGAGAGGTTGTGACTGTCTCTGAAATACACACCTGAAATATAAAATGTACGCACACTGTGATTAAAAAGCTCATATTCTGGCTAAAAATAGTGTGTCGTGCCCTTCAGTTAGAATCACTTGGAACAGAATGGACTCGAATCCAAGAACTACTTCAACATCCATGTTACAAACGAGTGTCCATAAACTAAAGTGATACCAGATGAAGAGCTACAAAGATACAGAAAATCCGGGTCTTTTTCGAATGAATTGCCCTGTACGTGCCACATGCTCAGCACAATAAAGGGATATTTTTGGACTTCCACTGTGCAAAGAAAGGCCTCGACATTGCCCACATCAACAAAGACGTTTCCCTCCACAGGTTTGGCACCGATTAGGGATATGAAAGTGTCCACTAGCGTAAATTATACATGTGCACCGTCGTGAGCTGGAGTTTACATCTAAGGCCCGGTCCAGCCCACGTGACCCTGTCCTGGCCGGACGTTCCAGCTTATGAACCTGGATACTCGAGCTTCATCGAATGAAGGTAGCCTGGCTCCGGCGGGTTTGAATTAGCATTCCAGGCTAGCTTGTGACCACGGTGCTAACAGAGGCACTTTTGTTGATTAGCCACGCATCTCAGTAGTAAAAAGAGCTCTCCTCGGACTGTTAGCCAACACCTCAGTCGAGAGAGAACAGACGGACAAAAGGAGGCTCAGTGTACCGAGATCTACCTCTAAGAGGATCTCATGGGAACTGACGCGGACTCTAGAGAACTCGAAAAGAAGAGGAAGAACTTTTATCATAATTGCTGAGGTACTATGGAATCTTGTAGATTCAATGACGTTTAGAAATTGTCTGGAGGACCTGAGAGAACGACAGCCAATCAGAGGATAACCCCCAAAGATGTGCGACTGGACTGTAGATCACTGGAAAACTGCTACAAAAATGATGTTTCCTCTTGAACCTAATGATGTACTGCGAAAAATCCAACAAAAGCCACATAAGGAACTTCACCTATAGGTGTTGCTGTTGTTCATGTATCCAGATTTGTAAACCTAATTTGAATGCATCCCAATGAATGCTTTGTCATTGGGCAAACGAGCTACCAGAAGTGTCAATCAAACCCAGATTTCTATGTTGGTTATCACTAATCATTAACATTGCTATCCTTAACAGCTTAGAAGTCCCTAGACTTGAGATAAGAAGGTCCCACCACTGTCAACTGCCAAGGCCCCTACGCAAGACCTTCTTCAAAAAAAGCATATATTATTGAGCAGAACCTCAAATGTGGGCCAATCCTCACGCCGTTTGTCCATAGCAAACTAGAGAGGTTAGACAGGCTGTAACTAACCCTCACACCTACCTTGAAAACACCATTAACACTTTATATCCCACTAAGCCAGCTCACAACTTCCTTCACGAGCAACAATACAGCTGACAAAGTAAACACAGACAGCTAACTACAGGTCACATGACAAAGCTCTTTCTAAACCCAGAGCTAACACTGTGATCTGCTGGGGTCGTCAAGGGCAAGTTTACCTGGTCCTAGAGTAAAGAACATGCCCAGAGGGTCAATTTGATCTAAAGAACACAGACAACAACAAAGGAACACGTGAACATGAAAGCAGCCAAGATTCAAAAGTGAATCTGAGGAAGTCCTAAACTTTTCTGATATTCAGCCTTCAGCACATGCATTAACCTGGAAGGTCAAGAATGATGGGTGTAGGTTCCTCCACCATAATACATTATCCCGTTCAGATGATAGAGGAAGACAACTCCCATATATAAGTGGTCTCAATTGCTTCATGACTTCAGTTTAAGAGGTTTTTCACCGATTTATGGGATCCTCATGAAAACCTTTTGGTTTAAACATCATTTAAATTGTTCATGAATATAAATCCAGACCATCGTGGGGCTGAGGTTCAGTCAAGCTTGGTTTGTTCCGACTCTGAGATCTATGTAAACCATATTGGACCTTTCGATATTTCCCAGATGACTCCTCCATCATCCTACCTATCTTCAGTCTTTAGCAGTAAATTAACATCTAATGTGAATAAAGCAATAATGTTCTAACCCTCAATCTGTAGAAGCTCCTCATCACAAAGCTTGTTCTAAAGTCTTTCATCTAAGAAATATGACACACCTTTGATTTTAAGCGCAAAGCCTACCAGCAGTGGAAACGTGGGCTGTTGTGGTTTCATGGTTAAGGTTCTAGACTCCTGATCTGAAGGTTAAGGGATTACCGCTGCAAAGCAGTGACTCTTAAACTCTATCCTTGAAATCTATGGCTCCTGAAATGCTCCTGTTTCGACTTCAAGTTTCTGATATTTTGTCCCATGTTTAGTGTTAACTAGCTGAAGTTTTTAAAAAGAATCATATTTTTAAAAAAACATATACGTCCAAGAATAAAACACCACATCCCAAGTAGGGCTGGCAACAATACTAGCCAATACTTAGTACCAATATATATTAGCCCGATCACCGGCTCAGAAATTACGATGTAAATAACACTTAATGTTAAGGGTTTGCGAGTTCGAATTGCCTTTTTGAGTCCATGCCCAATCATCTAAATCAGATTCAGGTCAGGACTTTGATTAGTCCACTCCATTTGGTTCAAGCCCCACCACCACAGAGTTGCCACTGTTAACCTTTAAACTCTCAAAATGGTGTTAAATGCTGAAAATGGAAGGTGTGTGATGTTCAGACAACAGGTTTTAAACCAGATCCATAAAGGGCCGGTGTGACTGATGGTTTCTGTTCCAAGCAAGCCAGGAGGTCACATGATCAGCTGGTTAACTCCACACCCATGAGAATGGGTTTAAGAGCCCTGATTTTAGATGCTCAAAAAATGTCAACAATATAACTATTTTCTAAAGAGAACTAGATTAGGAATAATATATGTGTACATGCCATTAAATCCCAAATGAATTAATTCAGCAAACAATACCAAAGCTACAAAGTAGCTGAGTAAACCTCAGAATCGGATGTGAATGCAGGTTCTCGCATTTGGATCAAACTCCAGAACAAATACTAGACCACAATTGTTCTAAAAATAAACCACAGATGTTTCTCGGGTCAGAATATTCAAAGAAGATTAGAAGGACCCAGAAATCGGAGTTAAAATATGGACGCGTGAACACAAACCTCCAAGAGGCAATCTGTGACCAGCGCATCGGACAGAACAGTACAACTGCATTTGATTTCCCACTGACGACCTTTACGTGACCTCGGCCGGGAAGACAGGAGGAATGATTTTAATCATGGAAACGGTCCCACGTCGCATTATGCGTGAGATACGGCGGTGATATTGCCGAGACCTGATCCATATTATAACGACGTCTTCTCTGCTCCCCCCGCGGGTGGATCGACACACGTTATGGATATGGATGATATTTTATTCATGCGCACGTCCCAAGAGTACAGACGTTCGGCGGCGTACAGAGGCTTGTATTGTTCTCTGGAACGTGGAAAGGAAATTTAGTTTGGATATAATAGAGAGGGTAAAGGTTCAAGTCTCGGAGGAAGTCTTTACCCTTTATTCGAGTCACAACATTACGAACTACTAATCGATAAAATGTTCCGACTCCGGTTGACACGTACTCCAGGATCAAGATCTGGTCGAGAATCAGAACTATTGTTATCGGAATGAGCCGGTAGACATACAATGGTGTGAAAAAGTATTTACCCCCCCCCCCCCTCAAATGTGTCAGTTTATAACCATTGGAAAAAGAAATCCAAACCTGCAAGTCCGTGTGTGAAAAAGTGTTAACAGGAAAATCTGAGGCTTTGTTTGTTTGCATGTTCTCACCATGTCTGTGGGTCTCCTCAGAGTACTCCAGTTTCCTCCCAGTGTCCAAAGACATAGTCAGGTTAATTGTAGATACTGAAATTGTCCTGTGTGCGCGTGTGTGTTTTTTGCAGTACCCAGAAACAGACTAGTAACCTGTTCAGGCATTTATTGTATATGCCCAGTGTGACCTTAATTACAATTAAGTTTTTTTTAATGCAAAACAACTGGATGAACTGAAATATCGAATCACAGTTACTTGAATTGAAAAGCAAAACAAGGTTGTAGAAGGATTCAGTCTGAACGATTGGGCATCCACAAGCTGCTGGTTTTATCCCCCCCCCGGGTATCATTCGCACGGTCTGTTAAAAACTGACCGCAAGATTATCCGGGTTTCGATCCTTCTGTAATAGAGGTGTAAGAAGTCGTGAATGCAAATGCTGATGGTTTACAGAGGAGGGGGCGAGTCAGTGGGAACTGGTCATGGTGGAACGGTTGGTGGTTTTGGTTTTGGATGAAGCTCCCGTCTATGTGGCTACTGCTGCCGTTTGTTGGCTAAATCTTGAAATCGACGCTCATTCTGATGGAAACCGCTCCTCGAAATTTGAAAAAGCTCTAAATTTGTTGGCTGAGGAAAGGAGGGGCGTGCCCAGAGAACAGGAGTGTTGATATATGGAACATGGAGCCGGATGAAGCAGGGGTCGAACCCAAACCAGATGTCATTTCAATCGAGATTCAAAGAATCTTTTTATTTTTGCTGAACGCTTCATCCCGACGCCTCTTGGAAATACAGTCACGCTGGATAAAATGGGACTGACCAATCCATCTCAATTTTTTTTACTTTTATTAGGGCCGTCATGGCCGGAAGGTTACCGGTTCGATTCCGAGAATCAACAAATTAAGACTGAACCATCCTTGATCAAAGCTCCTTCGTGTTTTTATTAATAGTCAATCATTTTATTTTTTTATTAATAAAACCTTTAAAATAATGTATTATCATAATAATTATCTATACAAATGTATTACATTATAATTAATATAATATATTATTTCATATATACCTATATAAATACATTTTTCACCTTGTTACAATTTATAAAATAGACGTGGCCTGGTGGTTAGGGAACTTGTGATCGGAAGATTGCTGAGTCAAAAGTTCACAAACGAAGTGCACTTGAGCAAGGCAACGAACCCCTAACTGCCCACCATGCCAAGCATGTGTGCTCACTGCGGCCCCCCTAGTGTGCGTAAATGTGTGTTTCACTGCACGGACACACAATGTTGAAAAAAGTATTCTAAATTCGAAAAAATAAAGAAATTGCTCGTCTTTGCAGCTCGGTATATTTCTTTTTCATTCTAGGTGGTGATGTGGCCTCAAACGGAAGCACTCAAATATGGTCTCGGTTTTAATTGCTCCCCTTCAGTAGTGATCCTCTGTGAGGCGTGAGGCGCCTTTGATCCGGCCGTCCCACTCTGATGTGGACTTTTTTAAAAAGTGCATGCTGGCACCACATCAGAGAGCAGCTTCCTCGTACTGCATCTGAGACCAGTCAAGTGACTGAGGAAGGTGTGTTGATTTAGTGAGCGCTCAGGTAAAGGTGTGGGCGAGTGAAGCGGTGTGTGATGGATCAACGAAGTGTGTGTGTGTAAGGGGAATGTGACCGGGTGTGTTTCAACACCCAGAGCACTTGTGTGTGTTATTATATATAAAAAAAAATCACCAAACACACTCAAGGCTGCAGACAAGCAACACAAACAATCTGAGAGACAAAAATATCCAAATCTCATAAAAATGATCATCAAAATAACAATAACACACTTTAAAAAGTCAAAACATGATCAAAACTTTTGTGCTTTTAATCACATTTTTACCCATCACCTTCTAAACCTTGTTCTATAGCATTCCATTTACTTTTTAATACATTTTGATTTTCTTTATAGCGTCAATACTCTCTCGCTCATGTTTTTATTTTCCTTTACCACTATTTAGTTTATTTTAGTTTATTTAACACGCGTGACCTGACGGTAAGAGAACTTGGCTTGTGATCGGAAGGATTGTGATCGGTTCGATTCAGTGAGTCGACAGGTTATGGCTGAAGTGTTCTTAAGCTAAGCGAAACGAAATCCTAACTGCTCCCTGGGTGCTGTGGCAAGGACTGCCCACCGCACAAAGCGGTGGCTGTAAAGTGATGCTGTGTACCAAAAGAAAGTCCGTGGAGTCCACGGAGCAGAGCAGAATAGTCCGGTGATTTACACCAGACTAATGAAGAACTTCTACAGTCACTTTATTAAATACACAGATGAAATATACACGTTATGACTACCGTACGGATAAACTGTGCATATTTATTTACTAACTGTAGCTTATCTATTGCTATCTAAAATCTCCAAACATTTTTCTTTCGGCTCTGATGATTCCATTCATATTTCAATAAAAAAATGCCCCATTTTGATTTTCTTATTATATTTTATTTTGCTGTTTTTATACATTGTTTTCTTTTTTTACTTATTATATTTACTTCATTTTTTATTATTTTTTTCCCCTCATATTTTTATTTATTTCTTATTTTTCCCCTTTTATACATTTTTTCCTTGTATTTGTATATATTAATATATACTGCTGCTGCTCTCACATAGTCAGCGAAGACAGAAGAGCAAGATGTTGCCGTTGCATGCAAGCACGCTTCTTTTCGAACATTAAGAATGCAAGAGTAGGTGTGTGTGTGTGTGTGTGTGTGTGCACTAATGAAATGTGGGTCAGGTTCAGGACAGGTGAAGTAAATGACGGAGAAATGTACAAGCTCTGAGGTAAGATACATTCCTCCCTGACGTCGTAATCACAACCTTCTGAAAATTACAGCTTGTGTCCACACTGGGGTCAGTGCCGAAATGAGCACCAGTCATTACTGCTATTGTGCAGATGTGACGTGGATGACGACATCGGCAGTTCTGCTCTGAATGATGAAAGCTGCTGATTATAACTTCTTAGTTTTTTTTCTTGTTAAGAGCTTTTCAATAAGGTTAAAGAAAAAGTCAGTGTAAACCGGCACAGCAGCTAGCATCATCATGTGGACATCGTGTGTCTGTACCTGTGTGTATGTGTGTGTGTGTGTATGTGTGTGTGTGTGTGTGTGTGTGTGTGTGTGTGTGTGTGTGTGTGTATGTGTGTGTGTGTGTGTGTGTGTGTGTGTGTGTGTGTGTATAAAGTGACTGACCTGGTTGATTGAGTTGGCCATGCATGAGCAGAGGCCCGTTCCCACTGAGGCCAGAGTGAAGGTGATTGGGTCGAAGGGCACAGGAGCCATTGCGAATCCCGCCGCCGCGGTGGTGACTACGAGTGCTGTGGAACACAAGAGATGAAAAGAAGTCTTTACGAGCCAAAAGTAAACGGACGCCTGACCAAGAGGCATGAGATCACTGAGGTTTTGGCTTCTCCTGGAAAACCCTGAGTGACCCACTTGGACCGAGAGAATACCTGTGAGCTTGATTTTGGACAGACGGGCATAAATCCCGGGCAACTCCGAGATGTTCACGCTCAGTTCCTTCCACTGCCGCGCCTCTATCCGGGCCAGCCTGACCACCTCTGGCTCATCAGCGGCACCCAGCACGTCTATAACGGGCACAGGTTTATCAGCCGGCAGCTCCTTGATCTCATGGATCACAGAATGTTCTCCCTCCTCCTGGATGGGGCTAACGGGTTCCTGTTTGGGTCCAGCTCTCTGACACAGGCCGCCCGCCGAGGAGACAAACTGGAAATACTAAAAATGAGAAGGAGTGAGTGAAACCGGTCCAAACCGGTCACGGAGTTCTGAGCGCTCATGAGTGTGCTACCTGTACCTGGTGCTTGAGGAAGTTTAAGTGCTGGAATGTGATCCATTGTGCTGGGTCACTCCTGCAGAGGTGGACGAGGGTTCGAACACACAGAGGATTACGAGGGGCGCTGAGCACGCTAGAGCTGATCAGACCTGCACATATTTTCATTTACATGTTAATTTTAATAACAATATTTTCCAAAAATCTGGTAAATCTGGCAATAATTATGACAAGGTTAATATAATGAAAAAAAACTATATTAAAGATTAGAAAAATAAACATAAACCACAATACTTATAACTTAAACTAAAAATCGCAACAATATTATTAAAAAAAAAAAATTTAAATCGTTTTTATTAGTAAACTCAAATATAATAACTTAAACAACTCCAAGAATAGAAATCAATAACAAATAACAATAACAAATGATAAACAAATAATGAGAAGAACAATCATTATATTACTGGTTAACAATAATAAAAACAATTATTAATATAATAAATATCAACAGCAAAAAAATAGAAATTAAAACTAGCTAAAATAATAAAAACAATAAAACAGCCTTGATAGTGTTAAATACAATTATAGTAATATTATTAAATTATTAACTAACCATGCAAACAAGAACAATAAATGTATTAATAATAGGAAAAAAATAAAACCAATCATGAGATTATTTGTTCATCAGGAATTTTCTTGAAGGCTTTTGGTTACAATGATGACAAATAATATTTATAATAACGATATTTATAATAACACTAAATAACGTTTAATGTCAAACAGTCATAGGCAGATAAAACACACAAAATCTAGTATCGTCAGTTCATTTCAATTGCATGTTTTTGGACTGGAAGGCACCAGAGAAATGGAGAACATACAAACGCCACACAGACTGAAACCGTTCCAAACGGGGATCGAACCCAAGATACTTATCATACTTTATTATATAGTTATTTTATTACAATCAAAAACAAAAAATGCTACGCAACTCAACATCCCAGAACAGCATAAGCCATCATTCACACTCTCTCTCTCTCACTCTCTCACTCTCTCACTCTCTCACTCTCTCACAGATTTAGATTCAAAGAGCTTTATTAGCATGACAAATATTCACATTTGTATTGCTAAAGCTTACAGATTACAAATAAAAATAACATTAAGAATTTGGAAAAGCAAAACTAGAAACCAACAAATAAAAAACAAACACACATACAAACAAACAAAACAGGAATAAAGTTGACATAATACAAAATGAGGGTGTAAAAAAAATAAAGTTATTACTTATTTACATATGAATTACTAATAATCTTAGTTTTTTATAAATGTCAAATAATTACAAAAAATACAAATCTTGAACAAAAACAATTATTGCACATGAGAATGAGGTTTTTA
>JAOTRQ010064126.1:0-13184 GCA_028565875.1 Hoplisoma paleatum
ACACACACACACATACACACACACACACACACACACACACACACACACACACACACACACTAGCTTTAATCCACTTCAACTGAAATCTGTCAGGAGAAGCTTCTCGTTGTCATTCATCTTATTCATTTATGAATTTGATTTTCATTATGCATAATATATAAAATTTATTATTTCCTAAAGGTCGAACATTCCGTCACAAATTTAAATCAACCAATGAAAATAGAACATAAATATTGTTATTATATCTAATCTGCGGCTCTAATGTCATTTGCAAATACAAAACATAAAGAATTTGCTGTCCCTGAACCAACTTCTGTCTTTCAGTTTGACAAATATTAATATTCAAGAGGTGCAACGGAAATGATTTTTTTGCTTTCCTATTAATGTTTTTAGTTTGTTTATTATTAATTGCTAACAGAAACTTGTTGTTAGGCAGCAGAACCATTTATGTGCAAAATTGTACAGTAAAATAAGTTCTGTAGAGTTTCTGTTGATGAAAAGTTCTTCTCCCGAGAGCCCTGGACGAAAGCTAGAACCCTTCCTACCTCTCTGAGTGACAGGGCAGTCCCTGGCACGCATCGTTTGATGGATGGAGATCAGTTAGGATTTTTTTCCTCCTCCTGATTTAATAGAATTAAGCCGAAACAGTAAATGCACACTCAACATGTTCAACTTTCCCTTGTGTGGCTCAGATTAATTTCTCATAAAGCTCCGGCCTGTACCACGTGCCCCCGCTTTCTGCTTTGCCATCAGAAACTTGCATTTTCTGACAAAAAAATGAGTCGGGTGGAGGGGGGGGGGGGGTTAAAGAAAGAGGAGGAGGGGTCCTCCCCAGACTAATTGAATTCTTTTTTGTTGGAGTTTGACAGTAATGGTATCCGATGCTTGTGCCATTAAATAGAGGACGGGGTCCCGTATGTGCCCGTCACCGGTGATGCTGGAGGCCCTGGTGACCGATCGCTTGTGAATGCAGATTGGTGTAATGAAGAGCAAGATTGATGAGAGAGGAACACGGGGTAGGACCTGAGAGAGCTGGCAAGAGAGAGAAAGCGAGAGAGAGAGAAGCCGTACCTGTACTTTCTACACGTCAATAAGGTTCTGTGAGGCACCTTAGAAAGCCAGCTATGGTGTAAAGAACCATTTTATACCTAAAACCTTTATCAAGGTTCCAAATGAGACTATAAATAGTTTCTTGTTTTGTTAGATGGGTCACTGGTGGGTTAAACTAGTTTGGGTGAGTGAGTTGGTTGGTTTAGTTCATGTACATCATTAAACTCTGGACTAAATCTCACCCATCATGGTTCATCTGAATATTTCAGGACCGAACTGACCGACATTGTTTCCTCAAACTTCTCAACAAAATCATGTAAATGGTGTCGAACTCCGGCCTTTCTTTCCCTGTTACTCCTTTATGATAAAATGAATTGATCGTTTTAAACAGTTCAGCATTTTCCAACACGACGATCTGCTGTTCGATCACATGGTGCTGAAATGAATCTAGAAAAAGAGACGAGTTCTGATTAAGAAGATGAGATTGGATTCTAAATGTCAGCTCTTTATTGATTTTCTCATTTCAGCTCCATTTCCAGTCCAGGTTATTTCCTCTATCACACTGTAACCCATCAGACCTATCAAACAACCACAGTCCTAAAGAAAAAAATAAACCCAGTGTAAGTGCACAATAATGTCTATGCATTACGATTAATGTGTACTCCTTCGACCTTTTTATTAGGAACACCTGTATGCCTGTTCATTTCGGTCACATAAATAAGTAACATTAGCACAACGTGTACAATATTACCAAATGAGTTGAAGAAACAAAGGAAATAAATCAGGATTCATGTTTTTTTTGTATAGATAAGCCAGACTGACTTCATCAGAAACTGTTGCTGATTAGTTCTGATTTTTAGTCTCTATAATGACGGGGAAACGAAACAAAACTCTGATCATTGGTAGGTCAAAACAACCAGAGCAATTCAATTCAATCCCCAAATTGACTTCAGGTACTCCAGTGTCCTCTCGCAGTCCAAAACAGTCAAAGTGAGGTGAATTTCCTACACCGACTTGTCCACCACTGTGCTTGATTTAATCGTGTGTTACAACATTGTAAGCAAAAAGCATTTAAATGTCACAATAAGTCTAAACTTTCTATAAAGGCAGTTTTACTTTGTACAGAACAGGGCAACAAGTCGCCACTTATATTATTGAATTATAAGTTTTGAGCAAATATTGTTTCCAAATAGCAAAACTGGTGTGTTGAATGAGTCTCATTTATAAAAAAAAACTTTGATCTCTTGATTTTGACAATGATAGAACCTCAGAATTCCATGTTTTAATCTATAACGAAGAGAAATACACGCACAAGGTTAATTATAGATACACCAACTACAGGCCTGTCTTCACTATATTCATTTTGAAGTGTTTAACAACAACAACAACAACATTTTATTTAACAAGCGCCTTTCAGGACACCCAAGGTCACTTTACAGTAAGATCATACAGTAAAAAATAAATTAAACAATCTAGACAATAATCTAGACAAAATATCGAATGTAATGTTCGACACAAATGTCATTTAAGGCAACATGTTCCAATCTATAACAGTTTCATTTTTAGGATCCGGATCCCCCTGTCGAATCAGATTATGCTCCTGCCAACCGTACCAAAGTAGTAAGATCTACTTATCCACCTCAAGGTTCAACATTTTTCCATTTGGAAGCTTCTTCTCTACTTTAACCTCTCTTATTCACAAAATGTTCACGGTGTTGGCCTACAGGTGTTAATTGAGACCGTGAGACCACGTATGCACAAAGAAATGCACAAAAATGTAATGCAACACCTGATGAAAGCTTCTATTCAGTGAGATGGTGCTGCTCAGCGTCATCACGTCTCCTCACTGGAAGCAAAGTGCACTGGGAACACGGGTAATGCGCCCTGTGATGGATGGAGGCTGACTGGTTGGAGACGCCTCACATTTCACAAATGCAAAGTGATGGAGGAACCTCAACAGGGTTTAACTGAGAAGAGTTTGAGCACCAGATGTGCAGTTGACTTATAAAATAAAATAAAAATAAATACAGAAAGAAGTAAATGGTTCATATAGGCATGATTATTTTTAAATAATTATTAAGATTGTGTAGGAGCTGAGCTGTTGACTTTCCACATTCTGCTCACAAATAGCGAAACAACAAACCGGTCAACAATTGTTATTGATCATAAATTGTAAAAATGTAACACACAATTAAATTAAATAGGAAATGTTGCGTTGTGATTTGAGAAGATTTTAAAACTTGACACGTGATCTCAAGGATTCTCAATCAGTTTATTAAAAACAAACAACTAATACATTAAGAAAATATTATATATAATATTTAATATATAATATAATATTTATATATATATAATATATAATATATAATAAAATATATATAAAAATGTAAAATCTTGATTAATTTGCAAACATTAACTTGTCAGACACTTAAAATACAATAAAGCAAAATTGTTTCTTTATACTGATTTTTATATAAATTCGACCCATTTTGAAAGATTCTTTCTGCACATGCGCAACGCAAAACATCTCTAGCTATGAGACTTCAAATAAATGCCATAGTGAATGTGTTTTCTTAATTAGTTAAACAAAACACGATATACAGTTATAATAGACTTCTTTTTTTTTTAAAGCATCGTTATTATAAGATAATATTCAGATGGAGAGTCGGATGGACATCGGTGCTGATGTTGGTGATGCTCTGTACTTAATGTCTGAGGAAACATCTCATTATCATTTCGTTTCTGATTAATGACGAATTAGTGAAACATGGTGACATGAAGCAGACGCACCAAACCCAAGATCATTAATTACCCGCGTGACGTCACGATTCCTCTTTTCTAATTAGGTTATAAATGACAGAGAACACGCGTTTCACAGCCAGAGCCTGAAGAACAATAAACCATCTTCACTCAATGGAGGAAAATATCTGCTATTAAATATCTCAATGGCTATTGCATTAATGAGCAAGATGATTACATGAGTGAAATTGTTTTAGATGAACACCAAACCTGAAAATATTTTCTTAATATAAAAAATAAATAAGATTGAGATTAGATCCATGAGATATATAACGCAACCAATGGATCTTCTTAAAATGTTAGGCTGATGAAGTTGAAGGAAGATGATTTTTTAAAGCTTAAATCTAAACATTAAACACAGTCTGCAGGTTTCATTTGCATATCATCTGTAAAATGCTTCTGTGGATGGAATGTTTAAAAATACAGGTGACAGCAAAGGTTCTTTAGATAGATGACAGAAAAGAACCTGACAGTGATGGATGGACCTGTAATAAGTTCTGATGCTCCATGTCATTCTTCACTAGAATTTCTTTCCCCTTAATTTTTCCTGCACTGCGCCAACAAAGGTTATGAACCGAAAAAGGTTCTTTATGGAACCAACACGGTTCTGCTAAGGGCAAAGGAGCAAATCGTACATGAGGGACACGTTTGGCATTTCTGTCTTTTCTAATTTCATCGACACCCTGATTTGTTACTCCTTGTTTTCTTCACCCCCCCCCCCCAAAAAAAAAAGAATCTGTCGGCTTTGGGAAGCGCGCAAATACGCACAACACTATTACATTTACAACTCATACACATGGATAGATGCAAACATTATATATGTGTGTGTGATTGTATTAAGCTGAGATTTACTACAGTGTGATTTCTGTGCTGCTTTTTTTCCCCAAACATCATTGAGAAGAAAAAAAACTTTATTGAATCCTGAGTATTAAACTTGTAACCCCCCCCCCTTTCCAAGTGCTAAACTGGTGCACCCTCTAGGTGGTATGTGGAGGGTTTGGGGTGCATCGTGCAGACAGTGGTAAAGGGTTAAAGCTTGAGGGAGGAGAAGGAGGAGAGTCACTGATCCACATTGTCATGTAAAGAAGGACCCACCGCCTCGCTATTGTCTCCTGCACTACTGACTTCATTATAAACCGAGCAGAGCTGCACGAGACACTCACACACCGACCGAGCGCGCGGAAAGGATAGTGGATGCGCACGAAGCACCCAAAGCGCAGAGAACCGACAACCGGCACCGACGCCCCCACAACGGACAGAGACTGGAAGTAAACTTCACATCAACAGAAACATCAATACGACCAGTACCGGTTCCAGGTGCACGCTCACCCTCCCGGACAGGTACACGGACCCGACCAGGACCCGAGCCGCATCTCTCCACTCTCCACATGTACAAAATGGATTACTCGTACCTGAACACCTACGACTCGTGCATGGCGGCGATGGAGGCGTCTGCGTACGCAGATTTCAGCTCGTGCAGCCAAGCCAACAGCTTCCAGTACAACCCGATCCGCTCCGGGTTCACCGCGAGTCCGGCCTGCGCGCCCCTGGGTACCGCCAGCTGCAGCCTGGGAGCACTGAGAGAGCATCAACCCGCACCGTATTCCACCGGTCAGTCCCTTCACACTACCGTTCTCTAGTAATACTGAACCGGTCACACACACTCGTGGCGCAACAACAAATAGAACCGAGAATTTTATTCTTTTATTATAATGGATGGAAAATGAAATTGTGAATTATTAATAATTGGTGCGTATTAAATTAAAAATGGAACTTAATTGTTTTTTATGGTGGTGGTGGTGGGTGAACAATTTTATTAATCGTAAATAAATCTAAACTGCATTATAGTACCTTCTAATAGTAGAAGATTCAAACAATTTATAATAAAGATAATTAATATAAATAAAGAAAATGTCAGCACAAATTATGACATTTATTTCAAATAAAATTAAGGTACGAAATTACAGTGCAGAAATTTAAATAGACATAAAAATCAGTCCCGTTTATTTGGCTTTAGAAATTTATTTCGTTAAAATATCAATATTTGTATTTAAATCACGGTCGGATTTCAATTCCACACAAACAATTTTATTATAAACTACAAAAAAGAAGAAATAATTCACTTATAAATTATCATTATTTAATATTCTATACTACAGTGATGATTCTTTTTATTATAAATAATTTTAAATTCTATTTTCGTTCCATCAAATAAAAATTAACATTATTTTTTTAAATATTGATCTAAACAATCAAACTCTGATACTGATTTTTGTTTCAGCTTTATTGCCATGAATTCAGAGAGTGTAAATATAAAAATTAATATTATAAATGTATAAATATTACAATTACAAACACAAATCAATCAACGATTTAAATTTAATTGGTTGTATTTTTCTCGTATTTTGTATTTGCTTATATACATATAGTATAAATATTATATAATATATCTTTTTTTACAAACGAGACTTATTTTTATACTGTAGGGAATTTGTTCGTTAATAATTTATAATAATAATAATAAAATGTATTAAATAAAATCACGTTAAATAAAATCAGATCGTTAATAAAAAACAGATTTTTAATAAGAAATTAAAGACTAAAACGTTTTAAAAAGTAGGTGGAATACAAACAGCTTGTCGAATGTTTGCACACAAAAATGCAGCCATAATTTCAATAATAACAGCCTAATAATAATAATAATAATAATAATAATAATAATAATAATAATAATAATATTGTCATCAGTATTATCATGATGATACTAATAAAAAATCAATTGGACTGAATTTACAAAGAATTTTGACAATGCAGACAAACTCTGGTCAATTTATGGTGATTTAATGATAAGTGGAGGAACTAATCAAAACAGATTTATGAATCAAGACTCTTATATAATATCATATTTTAATATATATGATATATATGATTCTGATATTCTGTTAAATACATTATTATATAATTTTTCACAATCTTGTCATCACAGTCAGGAGAAGAAAAAGCTTTCTGTAGTAAAACATGTTAAAGGAAGTTTGAGCTTTCACATGGAACCCTGATCTTGACCCTGCAGGAACTCTTTTGTGTTCTTTCCCAGTACCGTACAAGTTCTTCTCAGATCCGTCTGGTCTGAATGAGAAGCGGAAGCAGCGTCGGATCAGAACCACCTTCACCAGTTCTCAACTGAAGGAACTGGAGCGGGTGTTCGCTGAGACCCATTACCCGGATATTTACACCCGGGAGGAACTGGCCCTCAAGATCGACCTGACGGAGGCCCGAGTACAGGTACATGCTCATTTAATATCATATTTTCTACACTAGTCAACAGATATGATTCTCTATTGTTTTATTTAATGCAATGCAATTTAAGAATTGATTTAATTTAATTATCTATTGAGCAAAAATATATTTCATTATATATAATAAATGTAAGAATTCTTAACGTGATTTTTACATTTGTTACTTTGCCACTCGTTGGCAAGTTTTTGGACTGTAGGAGGAAACTCTATGAGAAAACCCTTGCATGGGGTTGGTTTTACCCCCTGCAGTCCTGCAATGTTCTAAACTGATTTCCACCCCGCATCTCTTTTGTTTTTGGTAGGTTTGGTTCCAGAACCGCCGCGCCAAATTCCGCAAACAGGAACGTGCCGCTAATGCCAAAGGTGGGAGCACTGGAAACACCACCAACAGCACATCCAAGAAGCCAGGTGAGACACGGGCCTCCTCAGAGGACGATGAATCTAAAGAGTCAACGTGCAGCCCCACCCCGGACAGCACAGCATCACTACCGACCAACACGGGCAGCCCGGGCGCCAGCAGTCTCAGTCCCAGTCCATCCTCGGGCAGCTTTGGGAACACTTCCAACTCACCATCCATCCATCACACACTCAAAACTCCCACTTGGGCCAGCGTGGGTTCCCCTGCTACCACCGCGGACCTGCTCAAGAGCTGGCAGCCCGGCGAGAGCGCCAACACCGGGCCGTTCGCCGGAGTGCTCTCATCATTCCACAGAAAACCTGGAGCCCTCAAGTCTAACATCTTCTGAACCTCCAGACCTCCTCTCTATAACTATAGCATATAGTCTCTCTCTCTCTCTCTCTCTCTCTCTCTCTCTCTCTCTCTGCCTCCTTGCTGCCTTTTTATTTCGGTTAGAGCTGGACTCGATGTTTAATTTTATTTATTATTGTGGACATATTGGTGCTTCCTTGGTACAAATGTGGTTCAATTTGATTTTATTTAGGTCTGATCAAAAACTTCTTTTATTTCTTTTCCATTCTAGACCGCATTCTATTTTTTTTTTATTTTATAAATCTGGCATCACCAAAAATAAAGTTGCCAGAAAAGGTCATTTTACGAGTCCCTAAAGATCCCTTTGATGTTTTTCTGTTAGATTGGTGTGACATATCTTATAACACCCATAAGAACGTGAACACTGCGAACACTAATCATCGAAGATCCTCTAAAAAAAAAACAACCTTTTCTGGCATCTTTATTTTGATGGTTAGATTTTTGTGCACTTGCTGGATTAACCAAACCCTCAAAAGACGCCACATTCCATCTTCGATCTGCATTCCAACACTAAACCGAGCACTTCCAAACACTACACAGATCCCAAAATATTCCCATCATTCACTCATCAGATTAGTCAAGCCATAAAGTTCCAAGTGTGCTTATGATGCCTCTTGGACATGAAGTGCACTACACAGGGACCATGGTGCACCTTTCAAAATCCATTACTGGTCGTAAAAGTCGTTCAGATCCTAATTCCCGAGACTTCCATTCGATACATCTTCTATAAATCATTCTGTGAGGAATTTACCAGATTTTGTGCACTTACAGGAATCATAGTGGATTGAATAAGAATCTGAGGGTTCAATTATTTTCTACTTAACAGTTTCTTCACGATACAAACGACAGAAATAATTTTTAAAAAAAAGAAATACTTGTATAAGGGATCTGATCTGAATTTAAAACTGTCCAGATTGAGGACGTTGGGTTTGGCTTTTGATCCATTCATGGTTTAAAAAAAAAGGGGGGGGGGGTGGATAATAAAGTACAGCAGTGGATCATCATTTATGTCATGTTTTTATTTGTGAGCTAATGGACTGATCACAATATTTTATCCACACCAAGGCAATTTTTAAACAAGTAAAATATCAAAATGATGGTGTGTGTGAGATGAATGAACTGGCTCTTCAGATCTGACTCTTTTTTGTTGAAAGTAAACCCCCTTTTGATCATATTTGGTGCACTCTGGGTCTAAATCTGAGCCACCAGAGACCACTTCGGTCTCATTGATCGGTGTAAAAAAAAAGAAAAGAAAGAAAGAACAGAAAGAGTCCTACAGTCCCACTGGGACGTTTACATGAGGGATTGAGTACTAGAAAGACTCATTGTTATAACCGAGGACAACTTCCTCTTGCATCACAAAGCATTCTGGGAAAAGAAAAGAGGGGCAATCCAATTAGCAGAACAAACTGGGACGTAAACGTCGACATTGTTCCAGGCCAACAGAAACCCCAAAGGTCTTCCAATTTCTACTGGTCGACTTTATAAGCCACTAATTTCTGTGTGTTTATTACAAACATCAATTCATTCTGTAATTCATTCTGTAAAGAAAATTAGATCACAAACTTTATTAAAACGTAGCAGTAAATAATGGAAACAAAGCACAACTCGATGCACTCGGTTAAATAGCTGCAGAATACACTCACCAATGGATTTATGATCATATTAATAATGGATCGAGGACAAACAAAACCTCCACCAATCCGGGACTGAGATTTAGCATGCATTCAGCCAACTATAAGTCATTAAGTCATGAAATAAAAATATTTGAAGTTATGATAAAGGAGTCCTTTAAATGCTAGGAGATGCTCTGGAGTATAAATCTCATAAATCATAAATAAAAAAGCACTGAGCCTGAAATGCATTTCCATATTTGTGTCATTAGTAATTTCCTAGTAAAACTCCAGCCTTGAAAGATTTAACCTGGCTGGAGCTTTTCTAATCAACCGAGCAGAGTTCCCATGCATCCCAGTGATCACGGATTGAAATCACGGCTCTGCATGATTTGTTTACTCTGGAAATAAATGTGCACCCCATCATTTCCATTCTGCAGGACATCATGGAGAAAGTGTGGACTGTTTTTTGTAGACTTGCTTGAAGGTGCCTCCATGAATGTGGTACCTGGAACTTAAACCTAACTAAGCTTAAAATTTAAGTTTCATTTTCCTTTTTTCTTAATTCTGCTTAAACCGAAAGAATATCTTGTAAATAATAATATAAATCTTGTGTCATTTCTGATTTTGATTTGGTCAGTGGAGAGACTTTATTCATTGTGATGTTTGAAGATACTGAAGATACAGGTGCTGCATCCCAAACCACATACTGCACAACACAGTACTGAACACTGAGCATAGACATAGTTTAGTCAAGTACAGTAGTATGACGTTTGTGATGCAGATGTTTTGATCCAGATGTTCATTAACACACTGTGTAAAACTGTACAAAATAAACGTCATGTTAAATAAATAAATGTCATGACTTATATTTCAGGATTTTCATATGACCCCTTTTTCTACCAGATGCTGCCAAATGGCATTTTTTTGAGGGGGTGGGGGTGTTCACCAACTTGTTCCAGAGAAGATTGTAGAGTGTACTAGAGAGTCTTCTTGCAAATATAATGGCCTAATTTAAACAACACTAGAGGCGAGAAGAGATCTTCACATTCACCAAATGGCGGTTCTTTGGGATTTAAAGGTATAATTGCCAAATGGCAGCGGTTTGGTATTTCTAGTAAATGAAGACAATGATGACATGAACGCCTTTAATGATCAGCTCGAACCAATCAGAACAGCGGTAGTAAGTAGACGACCAAGCAGTAAAGCACTGTTGGACCCTTGAGCAAAATCTTTTCGCTACGTCTCTAGATCTCACAACAGGTCAGCCATACAATAACCAACAATACACACATTTTAACTTCCATATAAGAAGGATGCTGAACTTTTATTTAAATGTAGAAGTTTATATGAATATAAGTGCACACCAGAGACAAAAACACAACAATAACCAGGTTTTATTTATGTTAGCAAAACGACATGAACACGAATGTAATTTTGAGCCCAATAAGCAAAATTAAGTTAAACAAACAAACAAACAACATTCCAGGTAAAGAAAAAAAACACAAATGACACAAAATGGCAGAAAATTTCAGTTTAAAAAGTTAAAACGTCGAACACAAACACAAAAAGATGAACAACAGTCTGAAGCTTAGCAACGATATAGACAGTTAAGTAACTTAAACAGACTAGTCCAGGCTAGACTAGTTAGTTGTGTTCCCATGTGGGTATGACCCGGCTAATAAAAGATTAGCATAACCTTAAATATAAAATATTATTACTTTTATATTCTGAAAGGAAGCGGAGTGTGTCAATTAGTGTAACTATTTACAAACACAGACTGATCCAGGATCAGTTAAACTCTTAAAAAAAAGCTTTTACTAGCCAAAAAGAAACCGATCAAATTAAAGTCAACGGCGCCCTCTTGTGGCCACATTCGGCCACAACTCCCAAATAGAGTTCTTGTTTCCGTAAATCACGTACTTACAATTCACAAAACTGTCAAAACATTTTATTAAATGTACTCAGTTACTTATTTAAGTTGAACTTTGAGTAATTTAGTAAAGGAACAGTAAACATCAACTATTAAAGCAGCTGGATTTCCATGTACAAGCAATCTGTGTGAAGGACTACTGAGAAAACAGATGTTTCAGTGCTGCAATTCTGCCATCCGGTCACTAGTCGGCGCCAAACTGATGCTTATTTCTAACAGCTCGTTACAGTAGCACGAAACGAGTTTAAAACATTCGTCCTTATAAAAAAAAAAGATGTTTAGGACTTTATTTATCAGTAAAAGATCAGAGATAAAGACCAGCACTAAACACAGTTTACAAGTATTTAAATCAATACTAAAACATAACACAATGACACCATTAGACACATTATTTTAAACTCACAATTGCTAATTGAAGAAATGAATCAAACTGAATAATTGTAGGATCGTTACTGTTAAATAAACTTTCCAGCAGCTAACATTTCAGATGAGCGTGTAGTTCTCATTATAATTCAGACACCCAAGACTTGTACGATGCAGAGAAAAGGATTTGCAGAATTCTGCACCACTGCTCTTCCACCTCAAAGCAACAATAAATAAATATACAATAACAAATGTCAGGATTCTGCATCACTGATAACTTCAGCAGCATCAAGGCTTTAAATGTAATGAATCGGGATTAGTGATGATCAGCTCGCAGACTTTATATTAATCCTAATAGAAGATCGTGTACATGTTTGTTTTAAATCAGTCTCTATATATCCAAGTTTATAGTCTCATTGATTTATAATCTCTATGATAAACATGTGAATGAGGATTTTGATATTTTAGTGATAATGTTTTGCTTTACTACAGCATTACTACATTGTTTATTATCAGTCAGTGTTCAATACTGTGTGGTGCAGTATGTGGTTTGGGATGCAGCACCTGCGTCTTCAGCTCAATCGTTACAATGAATAAATTGTCCCCTCTAACCAAATGAAAATAGAAAAATAACGACATATATTCCCATTATTGTGATATTTTAGTGGAAATGTATGAAATTCGATAGTTGCTGATGAATGCTGGACCAAAGGACATGACCGTATACTACTACTAATAATATAAACACTGTCGTATGCTAACACACACACACACACACACACACACACGCACACACACAGTAGTTTGGTTAATCTAATCCCTTTAACTTAAAACTTTCGATTAAAAAAAACATATTAATAACACTAATAATAACAGTAAAAAAAGAACGTTTTAATAAACCAATCACCTGCAGAAAAACACTGGGAATGTGAATAAAACCCGGTAATGCTTAGGTCTATGATTTCATTTCCTCAACCTACAGGAAGTCTCCAGTTACAAGGGATGCAGCCCTGCAGGATGAGGCTAAAGTGTATCAGCTCACTGATAAGAGAACTTTCACTGACCATCCATCCCTCGTTCATGGAAGAAGAGGGACACGTTCTCTGACGAGGCACAACTGGAAACGGATCCGTTTAAATCTTATCGGATTGTTTTGGCTCATTTCTGCTGCTGCTGCTGCCTTAAACTAGCCAGTAGGATCTTCTTGTGAGTGGGGTCTAGAACCCCGGCTTCCTCCAGGTCCTCCTCGGTGATGTCGCTGCGAACAGAGGTGTGTTTATTAAGCATTATACAACAGGTAGTTCCGACCTCGCAATCTGATTGGTTGAGAAGAGTTCTAGCCGTGATGATATTTCGCGATA
>JAOTRQ010064136.1:0-13184 GCA_028565875.1 Hoplisoma paleatum
GGATCTAATTCTGCCCGGGATCCCTGCGAGGTCCGTGGATGCCGGAGCGCGCGCACACACACACACACACACACACACAAACATGTCCACGCGAGGAAGGCGAGGAACCCTCCATCCCTCCCATCCTTCACCGGCGGGGGATTTATCGCTGAATTGCGGGGAGCGTTTTGCGTGAAATCCGGCGCGTCTCCGTCCCGTATGAAGCCTTTCAGCGCCGAGAGAAGGAATCGCATTAACACGCTGGACATGTTGACACAGGCATCAAGATGGATGTAGTTTGTTCCCTCCTCTGCCTGCTGGCCGCCTTCTTCAAGGGGATCCTCAGCCAGGGGGTGTACGGTAAGATCACACCCGGATCACACCCGGATCAAATCCGGATCACACCCAGATCAAATCCGGATCACACCCGCATCACACCCGGATCACACCCGGATCACACCCCGCTTCCACATCCAGTCCTGTCACCGAAACCCCCGCAAATCAAGTCACATCTGTTAAATATTTTCTTTTAAATGTCATTTCGTTTGTCCTTAATGATGCTCGGAAACCCGGAGGAAAGTCGACCAGTGACGTCACAGCGATTATAAGAAGAGAGGAGCCAGGGTTCGAATCTCCCAAATCCAGTGGTCCCCTATAGTGCACAATTACAAATAATAATAGATGATAGATATCAAATACACAAAGTATAAAAGATGAATAGAATTCTGTTTGTATTTTTAACTACTAATGAACTACTAACGAGTCCTGTTGTAGGTTCTTTTTAGATAAAATAGTGTAAATATTATTATTATTATTATTATTATTATTATTATTATTATTATTATTATTATTATTATTATGTTCTCTTTTACAACCAATAAAAAGGAATAAGTTATTCTTATATTCCCTAATCATTGATGGAGGCAAAACATTTTTATGAATATAAATATTAAGATCATTCATGCTTTTATTATAATTTTAATAAGGAATGTTTTATGTTAAGTTTTATTTTTTATTTTTTCATAGTCACATGTAGAGGCAAATATTTCGTATATGATATTAAGTTCCATTTTTCTTAAAGACAAAAACAAGTTATTAATATTATTATTATTGTGCAATGCCAATGATTGAGGCAAAACAATATTATTATTATTATTACTTTAAATAGTGTTATTACATGTTTTTTATATTCATTAATAACAGTCACTAAAAATGTTTTTTTAATTCATTTCTAAAAAATAAGTCTATTGGCCACATTTAATTACAAAACTAAGGTGATTATAGGTTTATTATAATTATATTAATTACATATTTTTGGTCATTTATTGAAGCAAAGGCAAAAATATTCCTCTTCGTATCTGTATTGTAATCTAATATATTACAATCATATTGTATTGTAGGCAAAATGTTTTTAATATTTCTTTTTTTATGCTTGTCGACTGTTACACATCAATATTCCGCCAGCTGTCGTGACCTGAGAAAGTGCGCGTGAACACACGTGTACGCACGTGAACGCACGTGAACGCACGTCGATTCTCAGTCGACTCCCAACACATTACGCTCAATTAACAACGACTGCAGTTAACACTCGTCTCGAAACACAGGCGTCTAATACGCCAGACCTCCGCTGTAGGGCATTTACACAGACTGTGCTGATCGGATGTGATGGAACGAGAGAAAGAGAGAATTCTTCATGGCTGCTGAGATTGCGACCCCTGCTGTGTGTATGCGGTACTGTCTGTGATAGTGGTGTCCATGCCAGCAGTTTTTTTAAAAGTCATTCTCAGTCCAGAGTCGGGACAAAACATTAACAAAAGCCGCTCTGTATAATAATTCCTCCATATTTCACATCTGGTGTTTTGGGGATCACGAATCCTTAATATCAAACACGGCCTGATTTCATTCTGGCTAAAATGAACTTAAAGTAAACGTTACTTAGTTACTTTTTTACCAGAAGGGGGCACTGTGTCTCTTTTATGTATGTAAGACATTTACATATAAATCTTACGATATTTATTTTAAATTAAAATAAAATAGAAAAAAACACATTCATGTGACATTCAAACATACATTTAGGGATGTAGAATGTGTTATTTAGCTGCAATACATAACCTGGCCACAATTTGACATGAGACTTTGGATAGGAGAGGGGGGTGTTGTGGAGCTCCACACGATGAGGCTTGGTGTTGCCAGATTGGTATTTTTTACACGTACTTTGACAGCTTTTATTTAGCAAACATTCCACAATCTTTGGAGCAGGTAGTTGACTTAAAAACTAGTGATGCAATCTGGCAACCCTGGAGAAACTCTGAATGTTTTTCTTGACAAATTTGCACAATGTTCAAATGTTTGTGCTGCTAAAAATCATATAAGATGGAATATTATTTATTTGAACTTTAGTTTTATTTATTGATTAAAATGTGATATTTTTTCAAGCAATTAAGCATGGTAGTTTGAATCCGTGACCCTTTACTGAGGTTACATTTTGTCTCCTTATGTGGAATTATTCGTGGAATTATCTCTTGTTTGGACTCATTTTTAGTGACTTTTCCCCCCCGGTCCGTGTGGTTTAATCGTTTTGCTCTCGAGAACTTTTGGAGCTTTTTGACCCTCACTGTGAATGAAATGCCAATTGTTGCCATAGCGACGGCCTACCGACACGGCCTCCTGATTCCTGATTAGTATTATTTATTTTAAAATGAACAAACCCATAGTACAATAAAGGTTACAAGTCGAACCAAGGTTATATGGACAAAATGCGGTGCAGTCGTCTGATCCTCTGTGGGTGGAGTAGTGCGCTCTCTTCTTTTAGTCCACTTCACACTAATAAAAATGTTCCAATCCTGAGTGTGGATCATCAAATTCGACTCACGTAGCTCTTTAGTTTAGCAGTTCGGTTCTATAACTAACCGGAGGGGGAATTTAGTTTGAATGACTTTACCAATAAATGAAATCAGGAGAGAGTAAAAATAATCTGCTACAGTGGCGACCAGGAATTGGATATGACTAAAGATATCAGACACAAGTGCGTTATCCTCACCGGTACCCATGTAAATATATATGTGACCCCACTTGGTGCTTCACATGATATGTACGAGTCTGTAGTTTAAAATTATATATATATTTTTAATGTTCATCCAGCACAAAGCATGTTTCCAGTGTATGATGGTCCATCCTAGATGCCTTTGAGCCCAGAGAAACACATATATCACAATAGTTGAATTCAGATTTTGGGATGTGTCAGAACCTCACATAAAACATTTCACAAAATTTATAACCCGTTGCTCCCCAAGTGACAGCGCTCGAGCCCTAAATCGTTTATTCTAGACTAGTAATGCATTTTACTAAAAAATTATTTGAAATTAACAAATGTAACAATCAATAGATCATTAAAAACACTTTGTAATGAGATATATTTGTCTGTTGTGTACAGGGTTGCCAGATTGTGTGATTGTTATTGATTTATTTTTTACTTAATAAGACTACACCGGTTTCGCAGCTGTGATTTTTACTCAGTAACAGATGTTATTACACATGTCACACGTTTTACTGTAGTAATAGCAAAAGTACAGGTTATAACACCTACAAGTAGACATACACAACAATTCTAGACTAAACCGAACACCTCTGAACTTCCAACATTGTCACACTGAATATTTATTCATCCATTGTCACCGACTCCTTTAACAATTCGACTCATTTTGTGGCAAACGGAATGAAAAACGATCTTCAAATTGGACATTTGCGGATAAATTGGCGTGTAGAATTCACCGGTCGGCATATCAGCCGTCCCGAGGGTCATCTGTGTCCATTATCCACATCGCTGCAGGTTCGACTCGGCGCCACATCACATCACAGACCATCACTGAAAGTTCCGGAACCCTGCATTAAAGACTGGAACTCTTATTATTGTTTTTATTACTATTTAGTATTCACAGCACTATAAATATTTTGTGATACTAAAGATTGTGAGTTCCTGTACTGACCTCAAGGGGGAGTGTGTTGGTGACAGGTTTTAAACCACCTTGTTAATACTTCATTTATATTTAATCTCAACGTGTGTATTTATCAAAACTTTTGTTTCTAATAGAGGTGAAAACAACACCCCAAAATGCTGGTTCCACATTTTGAGTTAAATAAATCAAATCTAGCACCAGCGCCCTCTACTGTTTAAGTTGAATTTTGATTCATTTTAAAATGATTCACAATGTTTAAATCTTGCCCCAAGTGAATCGATTCTTTATGATTCTTTGTGTTACATCCCTATAAGAAACTTTCCATATATGCTCGCTAGATGGCGCTGATACATTTTCAATCAGAGGATTTTTGAATCTCGGTGCCGGTGTGCTTGCAGAATATCTTGTCGCACGATCCGAATGATTATTTTTATTTTATTTTATTTGTCTACAAGTGTGATGTTGTCGTCCAAGAGGCGAGTTTTTGTTTATTCCACATGGCTGTACTTAGAATCCCTGTTTTTGTCTTTCCTGCAGCCTCCACGTTTCCTGTTTGCAAACCTCTAACGCATTTTAATGAGCAAAAAGCCGAGCTCTGGAAAAAATAATTGTGTTCCCCCGCGCGATCTTGAGGGATTTTTCATAACGGCTGAGCGTGCACTTCCGACGAGCTTCTTTCTACTCCGCCGATTTGTTTTCATTCCAGATTTGTTTAGTGAATCCACGACCCATCGATGTTTCGTGGCCTGGTGTAGATAGCGGAAAGGTTGCCGGTGAATATTTTATAGTCGGCCCGACGTGATGCAACGTAACGCAATATGTACGAACGCGGTCGACACGCAGGATTTCTACGACGCGCAAATTCAGTTAATCCTCTTATTAAAAAATACAAACATTTAATCTGTTCTACGAGCGTCTGTGTAACGCTGAACTGCTTTGTTTAAAAACGCTACGGACTGCCTGGAGAGCTGGAATGTTACCGTCGTTAATCGTCTCCCGAGGGCGCTCTATCAGATTCCATCCAGATCGGAAGACTGGACATTTCTAGAAACTTCCACTCAGATTCAGGGTTCGAATCTCGTCTCGGATGTCAACCACGTGCAAGTCGACACCATCATGTTCCAATGTCTCGATTGTACTTAATCTAAACAAATCAAAGTTTGTCACACACTGAACAACTTATTTGTACTGAAATTAGTTGTAAAGGAATTTTTAAGACATTCAGAAGTGAAGCAAATATACCTCACATTTATTGACTTTTAAATGATTGACTATTAACATTATTTAAATATAAATATTAAAAAAATACTCAAATGATAAACTGATGAATGCTTGAAGCTTCTGTTACATTCCATCTGGTGCTTATCTGGTTTTACCACCAGTTCCTTCCAGGGTCACGGTGGGACACAAACTGGCCGAATACAGCAAACACCTGAACAGGTCGCCAGTCTTTTGCAGGGTACACACACACACCCACACACACACACTCACACACAGGAGGAGAATTTTCTGTATCGCCAATTAATTGGACTGTCTGTCTTTGGACTGTGGGGAGGAAACCGGAGGAAACCCACACAGACACTGGGCGAACATGCAAACTCCACACGGAAAGCTCTCGGGAATCGAACCCAGGCGACAGTGCTGATGACTAAAGTCACTGTTCCGCCTACATCTGGTGCTTTTACGTAAAAAAGTTCACCTGTACTGCCCTTGTTAAATAAACTATTAAAAAATAAATACGATTCTTTTTTAATTGACTTCACCCAAGCTTGGACGTAGTGAGTTGCTTTGCTGGACACAAATTCCTACAGACAAGCCGAAACAAGATGGTTTCCGGAAGCTTCCTAATAATACTCTATTATTGATGTGCTCTTATCTATAAATAGGACGTGTACGTTACATAAGCGCGTTCGCTGGCGTCCGGACCCCGTACACACGACGCAGTTCAGCCCCGAGCCGCCAACGATGACTCAGATATCAAATAAATATCATCAGATACGGATAAGAACAAGTGGGCTGATGTTTTCCGCCTGTTGTGCTGGTAACATCTGTCCTGACCGAGTGAGAAATGGAGTCGCACCACCGTTCCCGGCCGTCACCATTTTCCTCTCCTGCAGCCGATACCTGATCGTTCAGGTTCCACCGAAATCCACCGACAGCGTTTCTCAATCTTTTCACTTCCACAGATTCCTCGTTTGGAAGGAATCAAGACCCGGCGGCACTTCCAGCCTCGGATCAGTCGCTCTTTATCCTCACAGGACTGCAGGTAGCAGAGCTGAGATTCAGACTCTGGCTGCAGTCGTTGTTTTTTTATTCATTGACAGTCAAGCTGTCAGTATATTGGCCTAAACATGCTACTGATAAACAAAACTAAACAAATCTGTCACAAATCAGATGCACGATAATAAATATGAAAGCAGAGTTGGGAAGTTACTTATCATATTTACATTTTGCAACCGTTTACTTTTATTGAAGTAAGTTTTGTCCTAAGACTTGTAATCTTTTCCTCTTTAGAATCTGCAGATCCAAATAATCTTCAGATTCGACGTAAGTTAAAAACAATCAAAGTAACGGAACTTTTTTTTTGAGTACAATGATTTAATACTCGTTCAACCACTGATTGGTACTCAAACGAGCTGCACTTGGTTACAAACCGGATGGAAAGACATACTTAGGGTTCGGTTACCTGAGTTTCTCCACCGGGGCGTCACAACCTCTGGAATAAACGGGATCTCCAGAGCGATTATGTTTCCCTCATTCAGTTTTGATTGATCCGAACTGGAAACTGTGAGCCAAGAACCCGAGGAGCGGCAGCGTTCCAGGAAAAGTACTGGGGCGCGGTTTCTTCCGGGAAACGAGGCTACATTCTGAAATATTTAAGGACCGTATATGGACGGCAGTGTGGCCTTGTGGGTATCAACCTGGAAGTTTGGGGGTGGGAGTGTGGTGTTCAAATCCAAGATCAGCTACACAGACACTGTGGGGGTTCTCGAGGGAGACGTTTAACCCGGTTTGCTCCAGGGGGCGCCGTACAATGGCAACAAAGAATCTACGTATGTGTGTAATGACAAATGATATTTTTTTTAGCATTTAGACTACGTGGCGTACGATTACAACGGAACCATTTCGAGTAATTGAGGCGTTAGGGCCTCGCACAGGGGCCCAACATGGGCAACTCAGCAGTAATGTGGTCTGTACTAACCCGGTACCTTTACCACCACTAAGCCATCACTGCCCTTAATAGCCTCTAAATATCTCAACCTCATATCCCATCATTCATTTGTAATCCGTGTTTAAAATGATCCCGTCCTGTGCTGGTGGGGCCGACGTTTGAGGACCCCTTCCCTGACTGCTCAGGTCCCGATAATACGAGGAGGAGAACATTAGCAGGAGAAAAGGAAATGTGGGGGGGGGGGGCTTTTTTTTCTTCTAAAAATAGAATGGAAGTAGGCCAGGGCACAGCAGCATGTGGCACACAGGAGAATGTACTTTTGCTTGATGGCGTTCACTCGATAGGGTTGTTTGTCAACGCTTTGTGGATTTATTTTTGGTTTGTCAGTTTGAGTTTCCGTCGGTTTTGGCTAGTCAGGCGGGGGAAATGTAAATTTAGAGCCCGCTAAACGATTTCTGACAGCTCCTTCTAGACGCGTCTTCGGCTAAATCCCTGGCAGAAAAGACTCCCGGATCACGGGCATATCAGCCGTACACCACCGGAGACTCCGATCGCTAAGAAAGACCTCCCTGAACAGCGTCGGCTGTTATAGTTGTGACGAGGGGAGGGAGGTGTGTGTGTGTGTGTGTTGTCGAACCTAAGATCCACAGAAGAAGAAGATGATGATGCTGAACTGGGAGGGCAAAACGCTGGCACAGAAATCAAACTGTTGCTAAAATGCTAACCAGCATTTAAACCACGTTATAGGTCTGAAATGAACTTATTTAAGAATGAAAACAAATTGCTTTTTATTTGTCGTTACACGTATACAGATGTACACAACAACGAAATGTTGTGCCTGGAAGTTGGGAGTCAGAGGACACGCTATAACAAGGACAGTCAACGTACGGCCCCCCGGAGCAGACAGGGTTAACGGTCTGGCTCAAGGACCCAACAGTGGCTGTGTAGCAGAGCCCAGATTTGAACCCCCAAGCTTTGGGTTCACAGCCCAACGCTCTACCCAGTAGGCTACACGGTCCCTGTAAATTAATGCATCTGACGTACGTGGAATTGGAAGCAACAATGATCCTACAGAAACAACTAAAGCACTTACAATAGTTCACAACAATGAGGTTTCGGTACCGTCGTGGCAGTGGTTGTGGTACCTTGGGCTTCCTGAACTGCAGTCCATGTACAGGAAAAATGAGTCGGTCAAGGGCCACGAGGATAGTCAAGGAAAACGAATCCCCCCAATAAAGGGGAAACGTTTCATGATTACCATCTCCGGAACTCTCTTCTTTACTGACATTCGTACCACTCAGTCATTCTCTCGCTTTAGAACATCTTTTAACACTAGAAGTCCCAGGAATTTAGACCTCCCCCTTAAAGTCCTGAAATAGGGTCAAAAGACCCTTAGTAAATGGCTAAATTCAATATAAAACAACAGTTTGTTGGGGGTTAAGCATGCCCCCTCTTGTGGGGCGCCAGTAATGGCCTTATTTACAAAGGTGCCTGTTCACAGCTGAATATAGGATGTTAACTAAAATCCTATAAGTCACATGACCCCTCTGTGGGTTCCAAAGGTAGAAATGTTAAATGACCCTTCTCTGGGACTTCTAGTGTTAATCATGCTAGTGACAAGCTGCGCGCGCGCTCGTGCGTGTGTGAGTGAGTGAGAGTGAGAGAGTGAGTGTGGACGTATGTTAACGAGAAGCGAGAGTAAAAACGGAGAGGAATTACGTTTCATTTTTGTCGCAAAAATAATGCTTTCGAGGTATACAACTTTTAATGTTTTCATTATTTACATTTTAGTAACATTAACTCTAATATATAGTATAGTGTACTTTATATAGTTTACTTTGTAAGAGTGTCTATGTGATTGTCACTGTCGTGTACATATTTGTTAGTGTCGTTGCGCAAACTTTGTAGTAAAAGTGAATTAGCGCTTTTCAGACGTTTCGAAATAAAAGAATCAGAACTACAGAATAAAAATTAAAATCATCAATGTATGATAAGCGAAAAGTGGTTATTTAGGTAAACAGTGTATTGTAACAGACTATTTATCGGTCAGAAGAAAATAAAGACGTGTATTATTTTTTTATGTTGGTTATGTGGATGCGTAGGATGGAATGTTCGGTAAACATGGATTATAAAGCTGAAAGATATGAATGTTATGAACCTTAAACTTTTGTGGCCGGTAAAGGGGTTCGTTCTCAAGGAATGTCCTATATACTGTATATATTCATGGGGGTGGGATGGAGGAGGAGACAATGCCCCCTCGAGCTTCAGTTGTGAGTTGTTTGCCAACATGAATATTCTCAATCTGAACTTAAAGATACTTCGTGAAGCACCATTATGTTAATGAAACTATTAGTAAAACACATCAGCATAATGCATATGATTACGATACTATACAATTAATACTATACAACAAACAATGTTTAATTGGTTATCAGTTATCAGTAAAGGTAATAATTTTTGCATATCACCAAAAATTGTTACTTTTTTTGCAGACTTGTTATTACGTTGTTGGTGTTATCTTCTCCATTCTTTGGTAAGTATAGGCTACTGTGTCTAAACTATTGTAGTTTCATCAATACCCTATGAATAATTTTCAGCCCCCTTTGAACCTACCCATTTCTCTAGTGAGCATAATTATTAACAGATAAAATTGAAATATATTAACACGAATAAGAACTTAACTTAAAAACTTAACATTTACATTTTTCTTTTGTGATTAATGTCCAAGCTTTCACAAGATTCAATTTCATGTCTGTTTTTAGTAGGTAAAATTCTTGTTGTGTAGAGTTTAAGTCTAGAAATTAATTAGGCCAGTCTGAAACATTCCACTATGAGTCCCTGATGAACTCATTTGTAGTTTTGGTGTGTTTTTGTCAGCATCTTGCTGCATGGTGAAGAAGTTCTTTAAATCAACAGAAAAATGTTTCTGTAGGCTTTTGATGAAAGTCTATTTTTTCGTTGTAATGTTGTAATGTAAAGGTACATTGATATGTTATGTCTTCAATTCCCAAAATTCTTGAGTCTTTCACTGTACCTCTTTGTTATTAGTACTTTTCATATTCTAGTGATGCCTCTGTACGTTTGTTCATATCTTCTGTGAACAGTAAACAGTTAGACCTAAACCTCTGCCCTCGGGACATTGTTGCTGATCTCGCTGATGGTTGGTTTAGTGTCTTTCTTCTACAGCACACACAGTGTTTTTCATTACATTCTAAACAAGTGTACTGGTTATGGATAATATTTGTACAATGGCTGTGATTGATTTTCTGTCTTCTGTCAGCTTAAAAGTTAGTTGTTTTTTATCCATAGATAGCTCACTGTTTTCATGTTGATTACTAAATTCAACTATAAACTCACAGTCTGCACAGGCAAAAAACAAATCTGAACCTGAGTGCAAAGATTCAGCATCATTAATTGTCTGAAAAATGTTTGTAATGTAACACTCCTGGCCTACAAAACACAATTATTCCAATAATTATCTATTATCACTATCCGGAAAAATGATTGGGTTCAGAAAAAATAAGCTAAATGTGCTGATCGTCTGTGTGTATAAGCTCCAGAATATCTGGAAATAAAAGCTGAAAGATTGTTATATGTTAATATTCTTATTGTAATGTGAAACTGAATGTATTTCAGTTTGGCCCAAGATTGACAGAGATAATGGTTTTGGCCTCACTGTTGCAATACTGCTGTAGTGGACTGTATTTGCTGTATGCTGGAGAGGACTGTATTGTAATTAGTTAACATGAGCCCATGTAGTAGTTGAGCCCATGTTAGCTAATTAAGAAACAATTTTATGTACCCTCACTCCACACTGAAACAGTAAAATACACATTTTTAAAAAATTGTCACACAGTTGGCAGACATGTGATTCATGGCTATCCTAACCATGTAGTTTGTATCTGCCCCCTAAATGGGTGTGTTTAAATATTATGTGTGGTTTTTAACAATCAGTTTATTTGTTTAATGAGTCACCAGAATGTACTTGTACTAATTGCAAGCAAACCAGCTCTAATTTATGAAACAGTCAAAAGAACAGACTTGTTTATTGTGAAAGGTGAAGTGAAACTTGAAATGTGCATATACTGAAGAAATTATGAGTGTGATTGCACGTGGCTGCTGTGCAGGGGGGGGAAGGGCCCCAAAATTTTCACTCATGTTCGGGTGTCAGCATAAGGATGAACAAGTTGTAATTGGAACGTCGATATCTCAAACTTCAGTAGGACAAACTATTTAATTTAATAGAAGTAAATAGGGCCAAAAGGAGCATGGCCACTGGACGGATGGAAGTACAGAAATTCTGCACTAATGTTGGGGTGTCACCAATGAGCCAGATATTTTGTCATTGAAATGGTGTCAATCTCAAACTTTCCAAAAAGAAATAGAAGTGAATGAAGACAAAAAGGGGCATGGCTACTGAGTGGCTGTAGATGACAAAATTCTGCACTAATGTGGAGGTGTCATCAGTTGGTCGGACAATTTAGCATTGGAATGGCGTTAATATATTAGACTTTTGACAAATGAATGGAAGTGAATAGGGCTGGAAAAGAGTGTAGTTCAGATAGGGGCAAAGGACATTCTGCAACAATGTTGGGGTGGCACACGTGAAACGCGTTGGAATGATATCTTAAACTTTTAAAAAATGAATAGAAGAGAAGAGGGCCTAAAAAGAAGCGTGGCCACTTGGCAGATCGAGGTAACGAAATTGGAACGCTGTCGAAAACTTAAAAAATAAATAAAAGTGAATTAGGCCCGGGAAAAGGAGCGTGGCTTGTAGCGGGTCTATGTGTTCAAGTTCTACACCTACAGGTAGAGAAAGTCACCGGGGGTATGCTCCACTTATTTTTTTCTTTACAATTTGGGGTGGGGGGGATTATGTGTGGCTTGGACGATTTAGAATTGGAATGTAAATGGAGTAAATATCTCAAAAATCCTCACACAAGCAGTCCATTCCTGTATAGGCCAGACATTTTGTCCGTGGAATAGGCCAAAATTGCTGTAGGAGTTGTTCGGACAAAAAATATATAATAATCGCCTTGCAGGCAATTACACACCAAAGATCTAATGCCAGTTGTCACACATTTGTGTTTTCAAATGGTTTCTTTTGTTATGCGTAAAAAAGTTTGCAAGGAACAGCTTATTAGGCCACCTGGTCATACGGTTCTTAGGAGCTCCCTTTTGGCAGCAATCGTAGATGTTCCAGATGTTTCTAATAAACAGCTTTAACTGAAATTCAAGAATACAGTATGTTTCGATGTTGTTCTCTTGCTGTTGTGTGCTGAGATGTGCAGCTTATTTCAAACTACTATGACACAAAGCATAATTATGTACAGATAAGAATTCAGGTTATTTCTGAAAAGAATTCGGGTTATTGAGATATGAGTTCTATTATTAAAACACTTATGTGTTACACAATAAATACTGAAAGATTTGGCACATTAACTTAGTATTCAACTGGAATAGCTGTATTTGTGTTAAGTAAATGTACTTCCCTGAAAAAACTGAGCAACGTAAGCATTTGCGTTTAATATGTGTATACTTAAATATACTGGTCCACATAAACCCTTGTTTAAACTTTTGACTGCGCCTTGGGATTACCAGGAATTGGGAATTGTGATTCATAATTTGGCAAATGTTTTCAGTTCCGGATGATGTACAAGGCAATACAATGCAATGGTTTGTACCGTACATCCTAGTGGCTAGGGTCCCAAATCTGGCTTTATGTTTGGGTCTGTGGGAGGAAATAGGAGAACCCTGAGAAAAACCACTTCCACATGGGAGAAAAAGCAAATGTCGTACAGAAAGGACTTGGACCACCCCACATGGGTTTCAAACTCAAGACCTTCTTGATGTGAGTTGACTATGTTAACCACTCAAGTAAACATGAGCAAATTAGTGAATCTTCTCAGCTTTCTCATCTTATCTTTTCAAGCTTGTGGCTGGCACTTCTTTTGTAAGTTACTAAAGTGCTCTAATATAACAGCTTAAATGGTCTCCTTTCTGTTATGTTTTATATCACACACACACACACACACACACACACACACACACACACACACACACACACACATATACAC
>JAOTRQ010064147.1:0-23617 GCA_028565875.1 Hoplisoma paleatum
TCGACTATTAGTTGATTAGCTGAAGTAAATGACGACCACTGGTCGACCAACAAAATCCTTGGTTGTGGACAGCCCTAATTGAGACACGGAGACAGTTCACTAAACAATCAGTTTATTCATGTAATCAGGAAAAGTTGTTTATTCTAGGTCAGGTTTGATGTTTATGTCTATATTGTTCATATATCTAGGATCAGAAAATATTTTAGACATAATTAATTCAGAAAGGAACAAGTTCATAATGTCTTTAGAGCATTCAAGTTCAAACATTATGCAAATAAAAAAACTAATCTCAGATCATATAAAAAGCCAAGGCAAACATTAGGGAATTGCTCTGTTTGAAGAGTAAACACATGGGAAAAGAGAGACTATGAGATAGGACATAAATGAATGTGAGTGATGTCTTTTATAAGACCACTTTGCAGAGAGTTAAATACCCAACAACAATGAGCCTTTGACCATGACTGAGTTAAACAAACAATTGTTTTGGCAGTCAGCTAGAATTTTCTTTTAATCCACCAACTTCATAAATTAGTTTTATAAACAAACAAGTTCAATAACTTATAATTACTAACAATATATAACAACAACTATGGTGGCATGGGGCTTAATGGTTAGCATTATCGCCAGGTTCAAGTGCCAGATAAGGCTTGTATGGATTTTGCATATTCTCTTCTTGTCTGCGTGAGTTTCTTCCATGTGCTTTGATTTTCTCCTACAGTCCAAAGACATGCAGTTATGTTAATTGGAGATGGCGAAAATTATCCTGTGTGTGTCCCTGTACCATGCTGACCACCTGTTCACCTTAAATAGGATTACGCAGTGGTAAAGCTAGATGGATGGATGAACAGATAACACAAAAACTTTAATATGTGTGTTTAAAATATACACCACTGGCTTTTATATACACCTTAATTGTTAGTTGTTAGATAACAAGGTGCAGTAGGTGAGTATTGTTTATTAGAGATGACCATCTGGTGCTATTACAATTGTACGATTACAATTCATTCTTTCATTAATTCATTTTCAGTCCTTACACTGTATATGTTGCTCTGCTCTGTGTCTCTTCTGTGACTTGGCAGATACATACACAATCTTATTATACATGTTGCCCTTATGACTATTGTACTTAAACTCATACTTTTCAAAATGATTTGTAATAATAATCATTTGGGCAGCCATGGCCTGGTGGTTAGAGGACTGGGCTTGTGATCGGAAGGTTGCATGTTTGATTCCAAGAGGGAGCCTTTGAGCAAGTAGCCTAACCCCCAACTGCTCTACGGACACTGTGGCCAGGGCTGCAGACCACTCTGGGCAGGTGTGCTCACTGCTTAGTGTGTGTTCACTTCACTAATGTAGATAAATAAAAATAATTCTAAATTCTAACTTTATCACGCCTTGTGCAGCACACAAATGCATTCACCAAATAGAGTAAAAATGCTGTGTGGCATGATTTAATAAATGATGAGAATAAACAAGTTAGTGTTTGTATGAACGTTCCCAAATTTTTCAAAAACATGCTTTGTACTAAATTAAAAAATCAAACTAGTTTATACACAATGTTAGTTATTAATTCATAAGTTAGGAATTTTAGTTCAGATTTTTGACATACATGGTAGTTACACAACAATCATCAGTTCATAAGATGATATCAAACACAATAAAGAACCATTTTTCTTCAATGCACCCCCTGAATTTCTTTGGACTGTGAGATAAGATTCACATAGCCATTGGATGAAGATGCAAAATGGGGGTTACACCCAGCACTTTCTTGCTATGAACTGATACCACTACACATAACAAAAATATATGCACACTTTAAAAATATGCACACATTAATTCTAATAACTGAGTTTAGGTGATTCAGCCACAACCATTAGTGTTTAAAAGTGGAATGCTCTGTCTTGTTCTGGCATACCTTGGTGTCATTGCATATGCTATTTCCAAAATGAATGTGTAGACATAATTGGAACTCAAACAGGGATAGACAGGGTACAACACTATGCTAATGCTGGAAATGCTGAAATAAATTTCATATTCACAGAACACTGAGCATCCCACAGAGGTTCATCTTAATGGCATGTAGTCAAGTTCTGAGAATGGTACCATCATCGTCCACGAGGTCCGCAGATCCATGTCATTAACTTATTGGAAGTCAAGCTTAAACATAGCTAATATTATATTTGATTTGTTTTCCCTGCTTTGAGTCACCAACTATTAAATTAAATAAATCAAACACAGCAGAGACCAGGGGCAACATAATTAAATACGACAAAATAGATGAGAGATGAAAACAACATCCAACAGTGAGCCATGTCCTTATATTGTGTTGTATACTGTAGACCACTGGCTGAATAGTCTAGGAATAGTATGTCCATGAATAAGTATAAGATGTTAAGCCATGACTATAAAATACTTGTAGTTTAAACTTAAACTTGTTTAGTCCAAAATATTATATTGCAAATTAAAGTTAGATTTTTTTATCTTTATAAAATTATATTCATAGTAGTTAAACTGTTAATGTAAACACAATGGAAACTGTAAAAGCCACTGTACGGTGACTTTTACAGTTACATCATTTAGCAGAGACTTTCAAGTCTCTTTCCCACAAAGGGGACTTACAATTACAGTGGTACACCATTGTTAGGGATTAAGGGATTAAGGGCCTTGCTCAGGAGCCTGTCAGTGGCAACTTAGTGGTTGTGGGACTTGAACCAGCAACATTGTTGTCTCTAGCTCAGTAGCATAACCACCTAAGCCATCGCTGCCACTGGCTTTTATGTTAAATTAATAATGAAATGTGTCGTGCTTGCTAATTAGCTCATCTCAAACATTAGATAGACTTTAATAAGTAATTTAAAAGCTTTTATAAAATAAAGCACCTTAATTATATGTGAAGGATGAATTGTAAATGACAGTTAACAACCATTTGATCATCTTTATTGTGTTCATTTATTTAGCTACTTTGTATGTATTCAAACGCATATGTTTAATCACTATCCTGCTGACAGATATTTGGTCTCTTGCCACTAATTTTATATATCATGGGATTTAAATGTATTCATTCTGACATAAGCCTGCCTTGCAACAAGTGCAGTCTGAATCTAACATGAATGCTTGACCACTTTGGTAAAGCCACAAAAAAACAAGATAACAGCTAACAGTAGTCCTAAACTAGAATGAAAATTTAAATAAAAACACAACAAAAAATGCCCAAAGCAGAGGTCAAGCACAGTTCTTATGTTCAACACCAACTACCAGGAGAGACTAGAAACCATAGTTTAACATTCCTCATACTGCAAATGTGGCCCCTAGTAAATCTGAGGTGGCCTGTATTTAGCAGAAAGTCCTTCTGCTCTTCTGACCTCTGACCTTATAGTCATAGCACCACTTAAAAAATATGTCAGAAGCACAATTGAGTAATGTCGTTTTCAAAAGCATATATTTTATTTAATTACAGTTCAACTAGCACAACTTGGCACCATCATTCTAACACCACCAGGAGGAGCCCATGCTTCAATAGTTAATACGATGGCCTTCAGTACATGAGATCAACAACAGCATTAACTATTAATGCTTGAAAATGAATCACACAAATTAGATTAGAAAATTCAATGGATCTTTAAATACTATCAGAGGTTCTGGATAATATTTAAACTGGGTTCTTTCTAAATGTAGACATAAGGAAGATTCAAGAGCAAACGGAAGTCTCAAACTAAAATAAAGCTGGTTTGGTATTTCTAGTCTACAACACTAATGACAAGTCATCTTTTATAGCAGCCATTGTGTAATGGTAAGATGTCAAGAGCAGTTTGGCAACGTCTTTTTCCTTCCTTGGAAATTGATTAAAACTTATTAAAACTATTGCTTAATGTTTTATCTGAAAATGCTGGTCATGGGTTAAAGGTTGAAATGACTTTTGGAAAACATGTTTTTGCTATTCAAATCATGTTTACAACCTAGAGCTAGACAAAAGCATCTATTTTTCCAAGCGATTTTCCACTGATGTTAACTTACCCAGGGGTCATGGGTTACTGACCTCTGCAGTGTTAGTTGTTACACCTCTCTGCACCTGTGAGGGCTGTGCAAGAAAGGTGGATGTGATCTGGAGAACAAAATAACTTTGTGATGACAGTAATAGATGGTAGTTATAAAATCTTGTAGACAGCACCTAATGAAATATTTTAAGCAGAACATCATAATTTCAGAATATATAGTTTGCAAGAATTGTGACAGATTGTTTGGTATGGCATTAACATTTTTGTGCATTTAGAAAGTATTTGAACTTTTATAATGAAGAGTATATTTAGATCCTTTGATGAAACTTGAAATCATAGGCGGCTGCATCTTGTTTTCACTGCTTCATTGTTTTAGTTTTATAACTGCTTCATTGTGTCTAGAATTTAAACTCTACATATTGCAAATTTAATTATAGCACATAACCCGGTCAGACATAACAATCTAGCACCTTCCTAATATTGTTGGTCTCCATTTTCTTTACACAAGGTCTCAGCATAACGATTGAATCCTGTTGAGAGAGTAAATAAAACACATGAGCTCTCAATCAAATGCAATCACTCAGCCATTTAACAATAAAGCTTCCACATCACCAAGTCTGAGCAATTAAAATTCAAAGGCCCTGCAGCAGCAACATAGTGTTGGGGCTTGAACTAGTGACCTATTATAACCAATTTAATTAGATCTCATTCAGTTCACAAAAAACAACAAATATGGCAAGTGAAGAAATTTATTTGAATTAATTTTAAATGTAAATTAATATATACATTTTTTCCAACAGTAAATAAACTATTGCTATTGCAATTTGTATAATGTGTTTTTGCAAGTTTGTCAATGCGGGTGTCAATGCGAGTTTAATGATTTTTGATGATCACTGTTTAAGGCTGAATTTTAGTGTGTGAGTTGGTGTGTGAGTATGTAATGAATTAGGTTGCTTGCTTTGTTTGTGTGTATGCAATGCCTCTCTTTCCTGAAGTGAATGTTTGTTTCTCTATGCCTCCTCTTACTGATTGGTCAATAATGCTAATGGCCCACAGCTGATCCTTGTTCCAATACTCAGGGGATTCAAAATAAAAGCTGTGATTCTGTCAATGAACATTATTTTTTGCTTTTGCACATAATTTGGTCATATTAATTATTCTTATGCATTATGCAATCTTCCACCTTACGTTGATTTGTTTTGTTTAATATTGTTCTAAACTTGTAGTTTATTTTAAACATAACAGCACATGTTTCATGTTTAGCGTGTTTAGCAATTACTGTTAACATAACATTAAGTCTAGATGTATCTTGATTCATGTTTGCTTAGTGATATGGGTTACTTAAGTATTTGTGTCTGGTCTTGTCTTGTATTCGCTTGTATTATGTGTGTTATTATTAAACCTTTCTGCTTTATTCCTTTATTCCTTATTTAAGTGTTCTAAAACTGTTTTGAAAAGTCCGCTAGAAAATAAATGCTTTCTTATTAAGACACTTCAAGTTCTGCCATTGATCGGTTATAATGTTTTTGTAGGTGACCTGTATCATTGTATGATCCACATCAATGCCAGGACCCAATGTTTCCCCACAGAACATTGGCTAGCATTCTTCCCCACATTGAACAAGGCTGTAACAGAGAATGCAAATTCAGCATGAGCAAAACCGCCCCACACACAGCAACCTAGAATACCACTATGTGTTCTGATATCTTTCTGTCATTGCCAGCATTAATCTTTTCAACAGTCTGTGTTACTGTAGCTTTTCTGTGGGATTAGACCAGACAGGCGACCAATTACATTTTTTCTCACATTAGCATATTTACATGTAAGGCAGCTGTCTGTTGTATTTTAATTCTACCACATTTAGTTCTACTTGATAAGGTACTGAATAAATAATCTCCCAATGTACATTTTATGTAATAAGGCTAAGTATATTGCAATAAATCTAGCTTGGGGTCAAAAACTAGTTTTTTTTCCCAGTATCTAACGTTTGACCAAGCCAAAAAATTTTCTCTATATTGGCAAATAGATAAAGTAAATGTAGGTTGCTTTAAAAATATGCTTAGAATTAATTCAAATATTAATTAAGACAAAGTCACATGTCTGACACTGAGGACAACATCGCTACAAACACAAAGTAGCCGAGGGTAAAATTGACTCTTCACTGATCTCATTGACTGAAAACTCATTTGAATATTTATAAAATGACATTAAGGAAACTACAAATTGACAAACTAGAGTAAAGAGGACAGGAAAGATAATTCCAAATAGGTGAAAAAAGTTCCCAAGGAAGCCAAAGAAAGCTAAGCTGAGGCTTGCAAGAAAATGTATTTGAACCCAGATGACTGGAGTAAGATCATCTTTTTTGATGAGTACAGTTTTCACCTGCTCTGTAAAATTGGCAGTAAGAGTGGTGATAATCGGGTAACTTTTTAATTTGTCCTCTTTCTTTATTAGAAGGTATCACAGCGAGTGAATCCTTTCAACCTCATAGTGTCCTCTACATCTTCTGCTCTCCCATCAACTCCTTTTCCTTTCCACCTCCTGCCTGGATGCTCCATCTATAATATTCTCCACCAATATATCCAGTACATCCACTTCATACTGCCTTTACTCTCTTTTTCATCTCTTTCTAAAACCCTTTTTTGGACAGTTGATGCCAAATACTTGAACTCCAGCACTTTTGTTATCCCTGTTTCTGTTGCCGTACTGTACCTGTCTCATCATTCACACACATGCATGTCTTGATGAAGTTACATGACAAAAATTAAAACCAATAGAAAATACAATATTTTTGACCAAATGGGCCAACATCAGTATAGAGCTATTTTTTAAATAATATTGGCACATTTTTTCTTAATAAATCATCTAAATTACAAAATTCTGCATTTAAACTGTGACAGAAATGGCAGCACTCTGTACTCTGTGGGTTTAACAAAAGGCATTAACCAACTATCTAGTATTTTACAAACAGCAATTCAACAGTATTTAAAAAAACATTTCTAACCTATCAAAGTATGACTTCCAAAACATTTTCCAAGGTGTCCTGTTGTATCTAACACCACTAAAGCAAATTCTTTTAAATTTTGAGACCCATTATTTTTTCGAAATATGTGACTACCTGGTCTAATGCTTGAACTGAGATCTATCTTTTTCTCAACAATTATGATCATCAAAACATTACAATCATGCACCATTTTTTCTGTTTGCCATTTTCCTTTTCTGGCTAAAAAGACCTTGTTTTCATGAAGCAGACTTGAGTGGGACAATCCAGAGTAAATCTTCTTTTCCTTAAGTCATTCTTTGGTAGTTTTGCTGGAATGCTTTAGGTTGTTGCCTTGTGGCTTAAACCATTCACATCCTAGCTTCAACTTCCTGACTGATGGCAGGGGATTTTAGTCAAGAATTTGTCGATAGGCCTGGGAATTTATGGTTCCTTGGATAACATGGAGTCGTCCAGGTCTGGAGGCAGAAAAGCAGGCCCAGACTTTCACCACCATGCTTCACTGTTAGGAGGAGGTTCTTCTTTTTATATGCAGTGTTGACTTTTTTTCCAAACATGGCACCTGTGGCCAAAAAAGACTCATCTGTCTAAAATGAGTCAATTTTAGACTCATCTGTCAAGAAAAAGGAATTTCAAAAAGCTTCTTGTGTGTCCAAGCGCTCTCTGGCAACGTTTAAATAGGCAACTTAGTTCTTTCTTGAGAGCAGAGGCCTCTTTCTAGCAACTCTCCCATGAATCCCAGGTCTCTTGATATTTCGCCTGATTGTAGACGCATGTACATTTATTCCAGATGCTGACAGAGAGGTCTGCAACTCTCTGTAGGTGATGCGTGGGTTGACCTTTACCTGCATTATTATTTTTCAGGTGCTTCTTGGTGTAAGTTTTGATGGCCTCCCACTTCCGTGCAGAGTTGCGGTGATGCCCTACATTTGTAAATGATTTGTCTTCCAGTGGATAGATGAGGCTGGAATCTTTTGGAGGTCCTGTAACTTTCCCCAGACTGATGGGTTGTCACCAACTTCTTCCTGATGTTTTTAGATGTCTTCTTTCCTCTCCCTAGTTGATCTGTTTTTTTATTACTTGACACAAAAGTGGAGAATGTCTTATTTGACTGATCTGCCTAATTTACTATTACTGCTAAATTGATTACTTGACCACTCACATGAGTTTCACCTCAGTCTTTTACCTAACTGACTTTACCAGTGTAGCTGTGGTTCGTTTACATTTGCACATTGCACAAATCCATGTTTCATGTTGTCTGTTTGCAGATGGTTCCCTCAAAACAAATAAATAAAATTGATGAACATTAACCTGACATTTCATATACAAACACCAGTGATGATAAAAGAATCATAATCAAACAAAAGAAAAAAACTACTCAACTAGTTCACAAACTTTCAAGCAGCCAATGGAATTAATGTCCATTATTATGGAATGGAATGTCCAATCAGCTTAGGGTCAGCTATCAGCACTATCAACACTAAATGACTTGTTTAGGTAATATTTTAATTTGTTCTATAAGAAGGGCAAGAGGAAAGACCTCCCTGCTAGTGGGACATAGTCCATTTTCTTTTTATGCTTGTGGTTTAAGCTGTGATAGTAAAAATAATATTTTGCATTGTTTTATATCCTCATTCTGTGGCTGGTTCTTTTGTGTAACTAACTTTAGCACTTGTGTGGTACAAAGGTGTGGTGGTCTGGATGGATTTTAACAGGCTCACGTTCCTACAAACTCAAACCACACACCACCACAACCTCAAACATGGCCAATTTGGGCACATTCAACCTTGAGCATTAAGAGTCTGCTGACATGGGGTTTTCATTATTATTCGATTTCACATTCGCTGTTACATTCGCACACTAAGAAAACATTAAGCAAGTTTGGCAGCATGTGGTGGAAAGGCTGCGTTTCAGCCTTTTTCTGCAGTTTGGAGTTTTTCTGTGAGGTAGTAAAATGTTTCTGCTGCTTCTCAGAAAGATAATGTCCTAAAAAGTTAGAAGCTTGACAAATCAGCTTGGTAGATAACTTGAAAAGTTAATAGTGGGTTTACGATGTAGTATGTGACCTTTGTTGTTTTCCACACCTCGAATGTCTTAAATGTCTGTTTATTGCTGACATTACACTAATACAACATTTATACAAACATTGAGATCATATTACACTGCAACTTTGTTTTTAATAGGCAAAAGGCAGGAGCACTATAAAATGTGATAGTCTGAAACAACAAGCTCTTTGTCCAGGAGGTGCAACAATTTATGAAGGCACAATTTATTAAGGTCTACAAATAATGTATTGCACATAACAAACACTGAAACTAACAATGTAAAGAGATGTAAATATTATGTATAAAACTTGTAAATGAATATTCAAATTTTTTACTGTAATACTGAGAACGCTTGAGGAGAAATATTTTATACAGGAATGCATTTCACTGTCTTAACATAAACTTTTAACTTATTAAAACTTGAAAACAATCAGTAATAAAACAGAGAAAAAGGCCAGAACAAAGTGAGCCTTAGGAAATAAACAAAGCATATCACTCCTCTAAACAGGGAGACTGTGCTGACTATTAAACACTTAATGTAATATTTGTCTTGCCAATTTTTAAATAATCAAAAGGAACATTAGGTATTCCAGATTTGGGGCATTAAAACTTTGTTGATTTGTTAAATGAATTCTGTTAAAATGAGATCTTGATTTAACTTTAGCCTGCCTGTAAAATGCAGTAAAATAACCTTAAACATAATATTTCTAGTTCAGGGGTGCACAAACTTTGATTGCTTGATCTTAGGTTAGCATCATCTTTAAAAATGTGGAAGTGTGGAAAATGTTTATTTATTCATACAAGTTGGTCCATGCAAAAAAGTGCAAAAAAGTTGGCCAATATGTGGCCTATTTCTTGTTTGATGCCCCCCAGCCTTTAGAACAGGAAATGTGAATATTTTCAGTCAGCTTCTTGCATTTATAAACAAAACAATCATCTTAGGAACCTAGGCCTATTGATATTCCAGGATTTCTATGTTGTTGGGTGACACCCGCATCGCAGGAATTTGCTGTGGCTTTGTAAAAAGGGCATACTACAGCCCTCTCATTAGCGCTGACAATCTGTAGCTGAGCTTATCAGTTGAAGTGCGTGTATTGGAGCTGCATTGGCATTATCAATCCTTGCGGTTGAGGAAAGGTTTGTGATTACACACAGTCCATGTGTCTTGTTTTGATTTTTGTGTGTAAATGTATGCCGAGGTCTCTCACTAGTCCCTGTGTTTAAACCATCACACTTTCCAATGCTGATATACGTTCTGCGGAACTTTGCTATCTAAACCTTCTTGAACTGCTGTGTCTATTGAACCCTAAACTGCGCCCGTTCTCAACACTTCTTCGCACTGTTAGCACTGACGTCCTCAGGTGTTCGGTATCCAGTCTGGGTCCACGTTTTATAGTCTAGCGTTGTGTCCTGATATCCTTAGGCGTCGAGTATTCAATCCTGGTCCAGTTTTTACAGTCAAGTCTACAGGGAACTGTATGTCAAGTTCTGCAGCTGTAGTATGTGAAATCATTCATCCTTCCAATGGGAAGTGGGGTTAAGTTAAGTGGGGTCAATTATTTGGCTTTCCAAAAAGAAGTGGTGTCAAGTTCAGTAGCAGTAGTACGCTCATCCAGGGATCTTAAGGTACATTTTTGGTAAGTGCTGTCATTTGGGTTTAATAATAATAAATATCTTGTGCCTTGGTTTACTATTCCATCCACCTAATCCTAACAGATTTCTTTGTTAAAACCAGAATGGGTCAAGCAACATTCCCTAAAAGCAAACTGATAGACATTTTGACTAATCAAATGTCTTCCCTGCATAGATCAGTGTTTAATTTATTTTAAAATAAGACCAGACATACATACTGTACAGGTTGTATTCAGTTTTTGTAACAGGTACATTTTAAAAGTATATTACAACGTTTATAACTTGTGTTATGTTTTGTGGTTCCAGACTTTTTTCTTTAGTAGAGTGGGGGAAAATGGCTATTGATATTTGAAGTTGCTGCCCCCTGGTTAAGATCATTGAAAGCTGCCACATTTTTTATTGACGGCAGCATTACAGTTAGTGTTCTCTAAAACACATTCATGACGAGCCACCTGGTTCTTCAAAAGTCTTGGAGAGGAGCTGAGCTGTTTTGCCTTCACTCTTTTTTTCTTTCTTTTTTTTTTTTGCTTGGGCTATTTTTAAATGTTTTACATCTGATCATAGGCCATTGGCCATTTGTAGTATTAGAAAGTTTTTTTTCTGGTACTATAAAAGTTTTTTTTAACATTCTAGATAATATAGAACAATGCTGTTGCAATGTTGTCACTGTTGGGCCCTTGAGCAAGGACTTAAACACAATTCTTTTACATCTGATATAGTTTTTTATCTAGCCTTGATCAATATTATTATTTTTAGATGTAAAAGAACATCCTGCATACTTTATTTCTTTTTCACTGGAAACTCTGTTTCATGATTAGTTTTTATTTTCTCTGTCATGCCTGGTTGAGATCAGAATTTTATATTTTCATGTTTTTGAAGGTCCTCGTTGTCCTGAAGCTTCACAGAATCATTGAGTATCCTAAAGGTCTCATGAGACAAATCCTTACAAGAGTCTGATTGTCATTTTCCCTTCATTGCTTGATTGATTTTTGCCGTCTATCTCTTTTTTATCTCTTTATAAAACTGATGATGTAATTCTTTTATTGAATCTTCTATGTTGATTAGACTTGGATCCCTAGGTGGATATGGCTTATGGACGACAACTTTTTTTCTCTGTTTAGGTTTTATTTGTGTTGCTGTGCTCCACAGACTTGGTTATCCTTGATGGTTCATGAGATTAATCTATAAGAGTCTGATTTTGCTGGCATTTTGTTTTTCAGTTTAGGGTTTGATGAGACTTCTGATTCCGATAGAACATGATCTTCTTTTTGAAGTAGAAATAGCTTTTTTGTGGTAAAGGATGAGGCTTTGCAATGTCTTTCTGTTCCAAGATTTCAAAGTCACTATTGTTTACGTTTGAAACAGTGAATGTCCTGGGTGGTACTGGTTTCCTACCTTCTTCCTTCATTTTTCATTTAATTAGCTTTCTCCTTTTTGCACTTATTTTAGGTCTTGGACATGGTTTACAGATGTGTTTCTATGTATTGAAACCAATCGTGTTTTAGCCTATCTGGTTGTGAATTATTTGTGGGGCTTTTTAATGCCGTTGTTTGGTTGGTAATATTTAAAAAAGTGAACATCCTGCTTGGTTTTCTTCCTTCTTCATTCAATATTACTATTAATTTCCTTTCTCTTATTTCTGTTTAAAACTTTACAAACAGACCTTTTAACAGATGATGGAATGTTAGTGTTGGATGCTCTACAGTTCTTTTGATCAGGCTTGGATCTTTGACATGGTTCATTGACATGTACTGGCAACTTTTTCTGGCTGAATCTTGTTTTTGTCCATTATATCTGGTTGAGGACATAGTTTTGTCTGTTTAGGTTTTATTTGTCTTGCTTGTGTTGCTGTACTCCACAGATTTGGTTATCCTTGATGGTTTCATGAAACAAATCCATAAACTTCTGTTGCTGATAGAACAGGATCTTTTTTTTGGCGTTGTAATGCCTTTCCTTTAAAAGTTATTTTAAATGTTTAAAGCAATGCTGCCTGGTTTCCCTCTTTGTTTAATAATTCCTTACTTTAATTTTCTTTCTCTTTCTTCAAGTATTTGACATGATAGGAACGTCTACTGGCACCTTTGTTTTGAAAACATTTGGGGCTTTCTCTGGCATCCTCAGTCCAGGTCAGTTTTATTTCTACTACAATATAATAACTAATATTACACAGTCTATACAAATAAACCTGAATTAAACTTATTTTTTATTAATGGATAGTATCTTAGCAAAGCATATTATATCTTGATTGGGACATTGTCTTATTATTCAGTTGCTGACCGGTCGCCTCTTTTACTTTCAATTCTTCCAAGCATGATTTCAATTCCAAATAACTGCTTATTCTCATATTTATTTAGATTTGTCATTTAATTGAGATTATCAAATATAATAATATAAAGTAACGTTATAGTAAAATAAAGTAAAATAAAATATCAATTCTTAGAGTATCTGTCTATTGTTAAAAGCATCCATATGGAACTTTATAACTGAATGTTATGACTAACAATCAGTGGGGGAATTAATAGTTTTGGGTTGCTAAGCATTCTAAACTTTTACACACAACTTAAAGTCTCTTCATAAAATGTAGCTATCAGCATAAAATCAATGTTTCCACGAGATACATTGTCATATCACATTATGCATCTTTTGTCTAGCAGGAGCCCTTTTAGCTTAAAACCTCTCCAGCGAGACAAGTCATAATTGTTTTTACAAGTAAAAAAAATATTCAAAATATAGATCTGACTACTAAGAACAAAAACGATAAATGTCTGTAAATTACTATTCACAAGGGAGAATATGTTTACTAGTAAAAAATGTCCTTTCTACTTCAGCTCTCTTTAATGTAATTACAGATATGACCATAAACATTTTACCAGTAACAACAAATATTACAAATCTCTATAATAAAAAAGTTTCACTCAGATAATCAAAGTTACACAGGTAATTAAGCTTTAGGAAATTGTTTTGAATAGTTGTAAATTAAATTTCAGATATTTAAAACTGACATCTTACTAGTCGCAACTCATATTCAACATGTGCTAATTTGTAGTTAAAAATAACATATAACATGCATAAGCATCATCTGGGTGCCTAGCTTACTTCACACCAGGCTAATGAGGAAGTAACAGTACTACACACTGAGAGAAAGGATTTTTATAATGAATCAGAAAATCATTAAAAATACATATTATATTCTTATTAAAATTAAATATTAATTTTATAATTGTTTGCTGCCCTATGTATAATGAAATAGTATAAATAAAGTGTGTGGTGTGTGTGTGTGTGTGTGTGTGTGTGTGTGTGTGTGTGTGTGTGTGTGTGTGTGTGTGTGTGTGTGATTGGGGACTGGAATCTGATTTTAAAACTGTTTACTACTGTTACACAACTAGAGTGACAGGACAAACAGCCCAAGAAAATGCAAGATATTGACTGACGTGGTACACGTGGTATTAAGCATGCCTCAGTTAAGTTAGAACTTTAGCAAAATAAACTTAAATATAGTGAAGATCATAATGAAGGAGGACTTATGGTGCCCCCTCTACATGCACATAGTAAGGGGCCTTAGGCAATCGCCTAGTTTCGTTTAATTACAGACAGCAGATAGTGGAATACTTTTACATTTCATATTGTAAATTCTCTTGGGGAGTAGGTAAGTAATATTTAAATCTCTGTAATATGACAAAGTATTTTTTGTTCTATGTTGTTTATATTTTCTGGTATGTACTGTGTTGAGAACAGCCTTGATAGAAATGACATATACATGGAGAGAAGTTCCAGGAGAATTTACACGACAAGAGTTGTCTCTACTCTGAAAATTCTAAATCTAGGGATGCTAGTATAAAGCTCTCTTTAGAACAGACCAGGGAACAAGTGAGGTTTTTAATTTCTCGTGGGTAAACTGAGCTCTCTACCAGGACTGAAACATAATTCAGACCCTGCTGCATAGCTGTCAGAATTTAAAGGCTGCTATTTTTTAGCCTTGTGGGTGCACAGCTTTCTTTTTAACTGGCTTAGCAATGCTAGTTATTAATTTGTTGTTAGAATGTTATATTGCACAGCTTCAATTTATTAGCCCTTAGCCAGACTGCAGATATTCTACAAGCATTAATTGGCACCTAATCTCAGCTCAAACCCTAGCATGACGTTAAAACTTCTGATGTTGTGGGAAAAAGTTGAAAAAGCTGTGATTCTTCAACAACCTTTAAAAAACAAAGCGAACATGTTTACTACCATGATGCACTCTTTTCACAGATCTATGCCTGCATTTTTAACTTCTCACTGGTAAACTGAGCTCTCTACCAGGACTGAAACATAATTCACACCTCCCTGCAGTGGTGAGGATTTAAAGGCTATTGGGTAAATTTTGCACATTTTTGTCTAGTTTGTCTATGGTGGTTTGGTAGCAAAGTAAATTTCAGAAACAATATCAAACTGTTTTAGTTTCATTATTGCCTTTTTTAAGCCAAAGCACATCTTGCTGAGTAGCTGGACAGGAAAAGCCATAGACTATGTGGTGTTAAGTGTGTTGACATATTGCAGGCTGAAGTTGTCTGTCACTAGAAATGCATTTGTGCTTGTCTGACTGAAATTAAACTAGGAGGCTGAAAAAGGTACACCAAGCTACACAAGTTTGATTCAGAATGCCAGGACTTTGCTATTGGTTTTGGAAAGGTCCTGCTCAATGTTTTACCAATTCTTATATATTTATAATTGGTAAGTATTTTGCTCCTAGGTGCCACAACACATATTAAAACTGAGATGAATATATTATTATTTATATACAGATTTAAGTGTGGTGAATAGATTATTATATTGTTTTATTTGTTTATTTTGAAAAATAAATCAATCAGACAAATACAATCACCTTCCTAACATTGTTATTATTATTATTATCATTATTGCTTTCCCATATACACCAAACTGTGATGCACTGTGTATTATGACATAAAGTATTAGCACAAAGTATTGAGCAGTATAACTAAGTTAGTATAGTGTGATAACTTATCAGCAAAACAAGATGTAATTTGGGCATTTGAATAACTTAATAACTTGAATGACTTAATAGAACCAAGTCTAGTTACAGCTGTCACCCAATTATGTTACCCATATGCCTGGCTTTTATAATAAATTAATATAATTTCCTACTGTATTGTTTCCATGCGTAAACAGCCAAAATATTTGTATCTTGATGCTCATCAAACAGCAGAACCAGAAGATGCTGTTGTTGTAGTAGAAATGATATGATAGACTTTATCCGACCTTTCTTCAAGCCGTATTCGACTGCATCTACTGATGTATGACATTAACACAAAATTAGCTTCAACTTGAACTCAAGAGCTTAAGACAACACTTGAGCTAGAAAAAACCCTCTATGATGATGCACTAGCATTTGAAAATTTAGACTGGTGCGTAAACCAAGCACAAGGTTAAGTGACAGATGATCAAATAATATAGCAAAGACCAGAGGCGTCTAAACTTTTTTCCACAAAGAAAAATAAACAATCGAGTGGCCCACTTGCCAGAGTTAAGATATAATGCCTTAATTTTGATACATCCCTGTTAGTAAAATAGGCAAATGCAGGTCAATTCTTTATGATAATTGAACAAAAAGCTTAAATATATTTACATTTAAATTTTTGCAAAATAATTGGCTGGTCATTTTCAGTGACAGTCTCAGGTTGCTTCTCATTTCATAGGAAGAAACTATAAGAAAAATAGTGGATGTGGTTGTTCAAGCTCATTTACCAAATACATTTTTAGGCCACATCAATGACTGTTAAATGTTCTTTACTTGACTGATTTGAAGTCAATTGACCTATTAACACATGACAGCTGCAAATATGTTGAATATGTAATACAGAGACCTTCTGCTCACATCTGCATGTCGAGTCATATAGACTCAATCTATTTGCATGACGTCTTGTCAGAGGAAACGTGGCCCTTTCCAAGAAGTCAGGCAGGAACTGAACTTTTAAGTACAAATGCTAAACCAATTTTTCTCAAATCACAAACAGTGATATCCTTGTCAATGACAGAAGCATCTTGGTGCTGACTGAAATCTGAAATGAGAATTGTAATCTCAGACACAAATTGTCCCACATAGAACTTGGTTTTTGGAAATGCACATTTGATTTTGGAAAACATCAGGAAGTGCTTTAATTGAAGTTGCATATTTGTGACTTACAGCGTTGAAGCTTCGGACAGAATGATTTCATGTTTTATTTTCCTTGGCCATTCCTGAAAGTGCCTACAATGGACAAATGAGCATCTGGACCAAGTCCAAAGGACTGTTACTGTAGCACTAATTTTTAAAAAGAAAAGTTTCTGCTAACTATGGTAAGTAAGACTTGCTTCTTAGCAACAGACTGGTATAGTATCCATGGTGACTCCAATAAAAATGTGGTCATTGCTACTGCATCATAGACTGCAAGGAGGCACCAGAATACATTATAGATCAAAAGAAGGCTAGAAGGCTCTGATGCTAAAAAGTCACTTTCTGAATTTGTTTATATCTCCATGTGTGTCTCTACTGCTCCTATAAACACTCCAAGTTTTAATAAAATGTATCCATCTGTTTTCTGTAAATTACTAAATTTATTTTGGTGTCTGGAGAAATGAGCCATTCCAATTTCTGTGTTTTCGTTACATAACAAAACGTTTATTTGCATAGCACCTCCCTGATGCCAGTCTGACCCCATCTGAGCCTCACTCACTAGATTAGTTGAAGATTTGCCATTTGGCTGCTGGTTTTACATTCACCATGCTGAGTCCAATAAGTGTTATGTTGTAAGAAACAGAATTGTGTGGCTCCATTTCATTTTTGAAGGCTATGCTGGTTCTTTAAATACCAGGCAAGCGGCTGCATTTTGAATGACTTGCAATGGTTTAGTGTTGCACAAGTGAGCCCCTGTCAAAAGAGAGTTGCAGTCGTCCGGCAATAAGATAACAATTCTGAACAAGAATCAGTCAAGAAGAACTTTATCCTGAAGTTGTAGAGAAAAAAAAGTCACAATCTAGTTGTGTTTGTTACTAAAGTTACTTAAGAAAAGAGGTTAGATAATCTGTTTCGGGAGTAATCAGTAAAGATGACTAGATAGAAATAGCAGCTAAGTCTTGTTGAGGTTGAGCTTCAGGTGATGAGCTGACATCCATTGTGAAAAATCTGGAAGGCATGACAAAAGTTGGCTGAGACTTTGTTAAATGTTCAATTATATTTAACATTTATGCTGAAATGCTGGCTAAAACTTTGTTAAATTTTTATTACAACTTTAAACTTTGTTAAAAGTATGCTTTCTGACATTTTCACATGTATTAAATATAAACACAGAATGGGAGTTTAGGTCGGAACAGCTTTTTAGCATATGTGACACATCTCTAAACTGCGTGTTCTGAAAGGAGATAAAACTGGCAAGGTAAAATATATTTTATGTGAGTGGGAGACTCATAAATATGTTTTGCACTGCCCGTATACCTATGTGTGTGGAAGTGTATTTTAAATTCTGAAGTGCTCAATCTGAGCAATCATGGGAAGCCCCAGACAAACAAGTGAGGATCTACACTTATAGAATGAGAAGTGTAGGAGGAGCTACACAGTATCAGTCAAGTTGTTGTTCTTACTGAACAGTATATATTTCAATATGTTCCGAAACTAGTTTGCTATGTATGAACATTAAACTTATAAAGGTTCATCAATAGCCTTTATGGAAATGTAAAATTGATGAAGGAAGGTGATTCAAAATGTGGTAATGGAACCACATACAACATTCAAATAATTTCTGGCTTCGTTGGAGACATCTGGAGTGATTATTTAAACTTTTACTATATGTTGAACAAAACAGTTCTGTGAAAGAAGGCCAAGAAAAATCCAGCTGTTGTGGAATATGAAATATCATTGAACTTTGCCAAAAACAGACAATTCAGTTTTCGCAAAGCATTAACTTGGAAAAAAAAGAAGGATAAGGTGCTTAGACTCAAGATCAAATTTACAAATTCAACAGCAGGTGATCAAGGACACATTTACAGCCAACCCTTTTCCATCTTTTGTAATGACAACTGAGGCTAGCTGGATGTGATACAAGTTGTTTTTTTCTGAAGATATTAGCTTTTTATAATCATGGGCGCCACAATTCTGCAGCAGGCAAATCCGCAGCAATTACATGATGCAATCATGTAAATGGACCAAAATCTCAACAGAAATAGAAAGTAGAATTCTTGCCACAAAGAGGCAATACTGTGAGCAAATTTGATCCTACTCTGGATTAATACTGCTTGTATAAGTCAGTATGTTTCACTGTCTCAAGAAATGTTCTGGCTAAAAAAGCCCTAAACATTGGACACAACATTGATTTGATTTAGCATGTTTGTAGAGAAGAAGAAGAAAGAGCAGCTAGATATTAGATGGAAATATATCAGATGAATTGGAAGGTATTTCATGTTTAGATTGTTGGTAAACATTTGTGGGCACCTGAGTGGTGCAGTGTCTGGGTGGGTACAGGTCTGTTTCACTAATCTGCACCTGCTAGGAAAATAGTTCAAATTTCAGTAGCTCAATCAGCCAATATGGCATGAAAATTCATTATTGGCCATCTTTGAGGGGATTGTGATTGTAAATAAAATAATTATTGGCCATCTTTAAGGGGATTGTTATTGTTAATCCATGTCTTAATTAATCCAGCTCCTCAGTTAACCAGAGTCAGTAGAAAGCACCATGGACTCACCAGAAATACCACAGATTCAAAAGAACCAGAGAAAAAGTAACAAAAAAACTCTAAGAAAATGAAAGACTCAAAAAAATCAAAGGCATCAAAATATATACGGAACACTCAAAATTTATGTGCATTCTATATTTAAGATAAAATGTACAATTCCCAAGAGGGAAGTTCAGGCATTACTTACAGTTTATGACGAGTAAGTATAGTAAATAAAGTAGAACTATAACACAAAGTAATATAAATAATAAATAATACAATATAAATAATAAAAAAATTATATATTTGTTTGTTGTTTTAGAGCTTTTACTACATATTTTGTTTATACTGGATACAGCATTTGCTATTGTTAATTACGTGAGGGATAATAAACTTTACTGCAAAGTGATGTCGCTATGTTTTTTTCCCAATTTTTTTCCAGGTAATCAGAAAATGTTCTGGATATGTCATCAGACACTATGTTAATTTAAAATACTGATATCACTGACAGCAGTAGTTCAGCCACATTTAAAAAGGGTCAGCCCAAAACTAAGGTTTTTGGTTGTGATCATGATGTGACACCTACCACCTATCTCCTAACAATGACATCGCTAGCATATCTGGAAGCAGATTGCCAGTTCACAGTGAGCTAAAGCAAGCAACATTTCAAATACAATTGACTGATGATAGTAAAATCTAAAAATAATTTTGACAAGACCAGAAACAAAACAATGACATGTATAAGTGATGCTTTTGAAAGATGGAGACGGCTGAAAGTGGAAAAGTCATTTTCTCCTGGACAGGTATTAAATGTTCTGTCTCTGTCGGCATTAAAATTAAAGTGGTACATTTACTATTATATTGACACATTCATCCTTCTTTCCTTAATAGATTTATAATTATAAAAACAAGACACAATGTGTCCGTAATTTTTCATTGAGAATCTTTGAGACATATTACTTATATTGAAAAGTTATGACATGTGCTTGTGACACATTTTGTATTTATGAGGTTCATTTATGTGTTTATGAAGTAGCCCCAGACACACAGCAGGCCCCAAGCTTCACGCATGATCAGCAAGGAACTGCATCCATGGCAACATCTCCATTCCACTCCATTATCATATTATTTCCAGATGTGCAGCCAGTGGTGTTTAGCATCAGTCCTGCCAGAAATGTATACAACTCTTAAGATTTTAAGATTTGCTTGGTTCATAGCTTTTTCACGAGTGTGGTATGTCTACTTCACAGTACCAGGGTCATCAGAACATGGGTTCAATTCCCCAGGTTTTGTCCCATGTTTCAAATACACAATGGCAATGGCGTCGCTTTACGACGGCTACTGAAAATGACCATGGACATTAAATGAAAAGCTGCTCCTTCCCCTTTGCATTCACAACAAGCTTTTCTTCAACATTTAAAACACGTATGCAAATTTATTGCCAAAACCATTTGTAAAGTCAATCAGTAATGTTTCACTATTAGATCAGCATTAAAAGTTTGGTGGTTGGTGGGCGGCATGGAAGCTCTGTGGATAAGTGTTCTCACAGTGTCAGTGTGGGATTTCTCTAGGTGCACTGATTTTGTCCCACAGTCCATAAATATGAAGATGAATAGTCCTATAGCTATCTAGCTTACATGATGCACAACTTAGTTAAATAGTGCAAGTCTTAGGCCAGAATAAATAGGCAGGGTTGCATCTGGATGCCATATCAATAATGTGGATAACAGTTTTAAATTGCTCTTTGGGGTCAAAGCATCTCAGTATATTTAATATAACGTATTCTATAAAACATTCATTAATAAATGGAGGCGGAAATAGCCTTAAGGTCATCGTTTTTGAGCCATTCTCAAAGATGAAGAAGCTGCTTTTAACACAATTTAACTGTGGTCCATCCAAAAAAAAGGATAACTTGCCAAACAACAAAAACAACAACAATAAAAACAGTCCACATAGAAATGATAATAAGGTTTGAATATTAAGTTAGATTGCATTACATTGTTAACTGCCAACGCTTGCCACAAATTCCTACATACTAAAGACACCCTGTCTTATTTTGCCCTGTTATGTGGCAATGTTGTTTTTGTGGTGCAAAAAGCAGCAACATGGGGCAGCTAGAACTCAGGCAGTCAGGACAATGTTCAGAATGTCTGGAATGTCACTTACTTCTAGGATTTGAGCGGCTTGGTTTTGCGGTCACTACAGGCACCAGGCACTGGGTACTGAAAACCGACATCACGAGGTGTAGTTAGTCTACTGATCCTCTTACTTACACACACAAACACACGCATGCATGCACGCACAAAACTTTTTCATATTCAATACTCTGTTTTTCAAGTAGTATTGGTTTTGTTCACTGTAGTTTTTGTCCATTTTAATACACCATGGTCCAATACATGAATTCACTGTATAGAGATTTAGCATACTTACACCTAAAGTTTAATCAAGACAATTTTTCTGGAGGTCACCCATGTCCCTCCTGACCCAACTTTGTTCAGAATTGATTAGCGGGTTCTATGTAACACCGAATTCAGGCTTGTGTTTAGCTTATTAATGTTTTTTTTCATTATGCAGCATTCACAGCAGAAGCTTCACATTCACTAATTAATTTTCAGCAAGGAAGTGTCCTAGCACTCCTACAGAAATTTAGTTAACAAAGAGTGAAAATGTCAATGTCTAAAAAATAAAGCTGATTTTTAAAAAAAGCTTATTTTTCATGAACTAAGTTGAACGCAACTGTGTCTAGAATGCTGCGTTACGGTAAAAACAGCATCTGTAGTTTGCATTTATGAACCTAAACATACTTTTATTACATATATTCACATTCTAATAATTTATTTCTTATAATAGCCGACCATCCTTTCTATGTTTTATTAGGAACTAATTGTGATGGCAAGACGTTTGGGTTAGAACAACACAAACTTCAGCTGCTGTGGGGTGTTCCCGGTCTACAGCGGTCTGTACAATTGGACCAAGGAAGTCATGGGTGCCCAAGGCTCATTGATGTATGTATGTATGTATGTATGTATGTATGTATGTATGTATGAATGAATCCAACAGATGAGCTACTGTAGTTTAAATCGTAGAAGTTTACGCTGTTTCAAATAAAAAGGTGTCTTAATAATAATTAGTTAATAACTGAGCAAAACTATGTGCAACATGAATAGGATGTGTATAAAAAAAACTCAGAGACATTAATGTTAATTATTCAATTTACATTTCTGTTAGTTTATTAACTTTCAACTCAATATGGGCAATGATTGCTGATACAACAGCTGCTAAATACATTTCTAGGAAGTAACACTGTAAATCTGACATGTCATAGTGTCTATTCCAGTAAAGTCTCTGAAATACAATATATACACATAATTATATTATACATTTATACTGGCATAAACACTAAAAATAGTCCAAGTTGTGATACTGTTATTTGTTCACGGTTTAGCTAACTAAACTTAAATACATTCTTTACTCTGCTTAAGTAAATTGAAAAGAATTTCCATCAATACACATACAGTACGCTCTTTTTATTTAGAATTACATTTTATTAAATTTTCATTTGCTTAAACCACAATGCTAATAAAAGGAATTATTAAAAATTTGTATTTATGTTTTTTTCTCTCGTCAGAATGTTTGAAATTCATATTGTAATTTTATTCATACAACTTCTCCTCCTTTTCTTTACTGCAGGCAGCCTATGTGTGTTGCATCCATATCAATTTTCTCCAACTACACAGTGTGTGAATGCAAATCAACATTGTGTACAGAGAGACAACCTTGCTCAATGCACCTTTCGTCTCTGTGCAGACACCATTCTTCAGCTAGAAAGGCAAATGTGAAGCTGGCAGGATGAACCGAGACTCTGCGATGTATTAGAGATCCTTATTAAGGCCGAGAAATCACCACTAGGACTGGCTATTCAAAAGAATTATTAATAGAGGTTCGAGTTTGCTGCAGAGCTAATGTATTTTATAATAAAGATGGCTAAGATTTCTTTTTGCAACTCTTCATTAATTTTGCTTCAAAATACCAGTTTGCGTAGAACTTCATAAATGAAGAAATAAACTTCATAAAAAAATTAATGACTTAATTCTAGATTTTGATTTTAAACAAGAGGAACCACAATGATAGTATAATAGCTGGGCAAAAACACTACAAAAACTGCTCATGGACACACACACACACACACACACACACACACACACACACACACACACACACACACACATATATATATATGATCATAATCATCTGGGTCAA